>JAKSZT010054317.1:473352-510613 GCA_026826555.1 Tolypeutes matacus
TTCCAGACATGCTTACTGAACTAAGTCACACAAACACTGGAATCATTACTCAAAAAACAGGCAAGTCTCCACTCATTCCTGTGCACCCACCTCCTTGCATCCCTGAGTGCACTGATTTGGCAGTGCCGCGTGCTTTTCCAGCAGGCAGTTTGTCTGACTGTGCAAACACAGCTGCATGGCAGGCTCGTAACCTCCCCACTCCCCACCAAACCATCTCCCCCAAGTCCCTCCAGTGGAAATTCCAGAGTCCATCTGCCTGGAGATCATCGTAAAGCACTGGGCTTGTCTAAAGGGCAATGAGAATTCACTGAGGTGTTCTGGCAGGGGTGTGGGACGTGGCCAGATTTTCCTTTCATAAATCTACTCTGACTCTGGAGAGAAAATGAATTAAAGGCCAGGGATGGCGGATGGAGGAGACCCATGAGGAGATGGCTGCAGGACCCAGGAGAGAGAGAGGTGACGGAGGCATGGATGAGATGGGGCCGTCGGGGACGTGAGAGGCCTGTCGCAAAAGGAGCTTCACTGGCACAGAGCCGCGCTCATTGATTACATATTGTCTGTCTGTTTTCCTGCTGCAGTGGCAGGAGTAAGCAGTTGTGAAACAGACGAGGTGGCCCAGAGAGCCTGAGCTGGCCACTACCTGGCCTTTTGCAGAAAGAGTGTGCTGACTCCAGGTGCAGAGTCCAATGTACGGAACTTTGTGCAGACCCGGCTTTGAGGACGAGTGCACAGAGCCTCCTCCCGACCCAGCTGCCACCCTTACGTCTCTCTAAAGAGAAAAATCTGGGTTCAGCATGGCTCATAGGCTGCAGCGAGGAGGGTGGAACTTGTCCTGACAGCCACAGGAATCCGCCGTAAGGGCGGCTTGGCTGAGTGTAACTTTGAGAAGGGTTGTTTTTGTAGTAACCTGAGCAAGAGGTAAACAGAGTGGGCTGATGAAAACCCTGATTCTGAGGAAGAATCCCCAAGACTTGAGAGTCAGTTGGCTTCAGGGCTGTGAGAGGAGCCTCGATCACTTGTGGTCATGCTTTTTTGAGGGCGAGTGGGAGGCCGTTCACGGCATGGGTGGTGGGTCCTGGCCCGGAGGCAGACCAGGGCTTCTCAAAACTGAGCGAGCATCGGAGTCACGTGGAGGGTTTATAAAGCACATTACTGCGCCCCAGCCCCAGGCAGGTCTGGGGGGAGCCCCCAAACTTCCATTTCTAGAACGTTCTCAGGAGCTGCTCCTGTGGCTGGCCCGGGGACTACACTTTGCCTCCCAGTGTTGACAGTGGTTAGTCCCTATTTCACTCATCTTCTCACTTATTCCTCCTTCCTCCTCCTTCATCTTCACCTTGGCTCCAGGAGAATCAAATTCTCCTAATCACACTTTCTCCCACGTGGAAGGGGTTTCGGTCAGCAAGAGGCTGCTACAGAAGTCAGAACCTTGGTCTCAAGTGATGTGGACCCCGAAAAGGGAGCCTTGGAGGAAGCACAGAGGGGGGCTGGGGGCTGGTATCAGTCCTTCCTGAAGCCCATCCCGTCCCCCAGCAGGCAATTTTACAAACAGGAGCTCTGCTTTGTTCCTGCCCTTTACCTGCTGCATAAATCAGAGGCAAGCTACCGGTTGCTATGGAAACTGCAGCTGGCTTGGGAAGGGGAGGGAACTGCAGGACTGGCAGAAAGCTTCAGAGGCTGATTTTCTAAGCTTTAGAGGCAAATGTGTGGGTTGGGAAAAAAATCCCAGCATTAAGTAGTCATGTCTATATGCTTATTGAAAGAAAGAGACGCCTAATTACAAGTGGAATGAACGCTCTTGGTGGGGCAGAAATCTGGGGAGTTGGCATTTGATTTCCAGCAGCTGTGTGCTCATTTAGCTCCCCCTGTTAAATGATTTATGGCTGGTGGAACTCAAAATAACAACCAAGAGCTGTGAACAAGTAAAGAGAGAGTATAATCTCAAATAATTGTAGGTGCAATGAAAAAATATAATTGAGAAATGTGATTGATGGGTTGGTAATCAAGTAGCATCATGTTCTTGAGGTTTATTCATGTTGAAAAAGTAGCTCTTATTCATTCATTGAAATGTCTCCACAGTATTCTATTATGTGAATACACCATGTTTTTTTTATATCCATTGTCTTGTTGGAAGACATGTAGTTTCCTGTCCATCCCCCACCCCAGCATTTTGTTCTTTCAAATGACACTGAATAAGTTGGCACACGCAAGTGTTTGTCAAATAAATAAATGTTGCCATGTACATTCTGTTTCCTGTTTCTTGCTCACGTATGGGAGAGTTTCTCCAGAGCATTTATTCAGGAGTGGAATTGCTGGGTGGTAGGGAATTCCTATCTTCAGCTTCTCTGTTAATATACAAAATATACAAAATATACAAAATTACCAAATTGCTCTCAAATTGGTAGTTAATTTGTGCGCTGTTTCTCCCATTAAAAGGAAGCCCCATGAGGATAGGGACTTTGTTTGTCTTTGGTCTCCAACTGTGTCCCCAGAGCCTTGTGGAATATCTGGTAAATAGCAGGTGCTTGATGCAGTTTCCAGATAAATAATGAATGTGTAATGAATGAATGAATATTAATTATTTTTGCCCATAGTTGAGATTATGGGACATGTGTGAGTTCTTATCCTTTTTCATTTAAGGCACTCTCACGACTTACCCATATTTAAAAACAATGCTTTATTTTTAGAGACCTACTCCTGACTAACGCCAGCATCACTGCTTAAGCCCACACCCTGGCGGGGACGGTCCACGCACTTCTCTCCAGTTCTCACGACCTAACCCTCACGGAGGCCAGTGGCTTTGAGGGGTTCAGATAGGGGAGGTAGATGCCCAGAGGTGGAATTACAAGATCAAAGTATGCACATTTGAAATCTTTATAACCTCTGACAGCCTGCAAAGGATCTCTCCCCGCCTTGCCAGCATCGAGTGGTAGCAACTCTTTCATTCTCATCTGCCTGGTAGGAGGAAAACAAAACCTTGTTTTAGTTTCGTAGGCTGCTCCAAGCAAAGACCATGAAGTGGGTCGGGCTAAACAATGGGAAATTATTTGCTTGCAGTTTTGTGAAAATGCCCTAGTCAAGGCATCCTCAAGGCGATGTGCCGGCGATCCTGGGCTCCTCTGCCACATGGCGAGGCGCGTGCCGAGGCCTGCTGGGCTCCCTTCTCTTCTGCCTTTTGTTGGCTCGAGTCACTTGCTTCTGTGGCTTTCTCTCCCTCTGTCTGCATCTCATGCCCTTAGAAAGGACTCCAGTAGGAGGCCTGAGACCCACCCCGGGCCGCGCTTTGACTGAAGGAAGCTCATCCAAAGCTCCGACTCACAGTAGGTTCACACCCCCAGGAATGGGTTGAATTTAAGAACATGTTCTTCCGGGGTACACACAGCTTCAAACCACCACACATCTCATTTTATTTTTTTAAACTTTTTGTTTCAAAATACTTTCACACAGGACAGTTAAAAAAATAATACAAACCCCATACAGAGAGCCCCAAAGTACCCCTAACATACCCCTACCCACCTTGGCCCAGAACCCATATCCACCAATTTTAACATTTTGCCACAATTGCCATATCATTCTATCTGTCTGTCTGTCATCTATCCATCCATCCATTTTCTTAACACTTGAACGTCGGTTGCAGGCATCATGCTCCTTTAACACGTATTACCAGCATGCACGTTTCCTAAGTCAAGGATATTTACTTACATAACCACCTTGAGAGTAATTATCAAGTTCAAGAATTTTAACATTGATTCAAAGCTTACAGTCTGAATTCCAACGTTTTCATATGCCCCAATAAGAGCCCTTTGAACTTTTTCTTCTCCCTTATTAGATCCCCTTCAAGGTCATGTATTGCATTTAATTATCATGTGGCTTCAGTCTATTGTCTATTATCCATTCCTTTCAACCTGCAGAACTCTCTTTAGCATCTCTTGTAGAGCCTGTCTAGTGGTGACAAACTCCCTCAACTTCTGTTTATCTGGGAATGTCTTAATCCCTCCCTCATTTTTGAAAGACAGTTTTGCTGGAAACAGAATTCTTGGTTGATAATTTTTGCTTTCAGTACTTTAAATGTGTCATCTCACTACCTTACTTCCTCCATGGTTTCCAGTGAGAAATCGGCATTTAATCTTATTGAGGCTCCCTTGTATGTGACATATTGCTTCTCTCTTGTGGCTTTCAGAATTCTCTTTTTATCTTTGGCACTCTACAGTTTGATTATAATATGCTGTGGTGTGAGTCTAATTGCTATTAGGGTTTATCCTGTTTGGAATTCATTGAGTGTCTTAGATGTGTCTATTTATGTCTTTTTTTAAATTTGGGAAGTTTTCAGCCGTTATTTCTTTGACTATTCTCTTTGCCCCTTTCCCTCTTTCTTCTCCTTCTGGGACTCCCACGATGTGTATATTGATATGTTTGAATTTGTCTCACAGTTCCTCAGGCTCTGCTCACTTTTCTTTCTTCCTCCTTCTTTCTGGTCCTCATACTGAATGATTTCAATTGTATTATCTTTAAGATCATTGGTTCTTTCTTCCACCAGCTCCGATCAATCCCTCCAGGAAATTTTAAATTTTTGTTTCTGTGGTTTTCAGTTCTGCTTGGTTCTTTTTCATAATTTCAGTCTGTCTATTGATACTCTGTTTGTCCCAGGTCTGATCCTCCTCACTGGAAGGTTTCAAATGATTTAATCTTCTCCTTTGCCTGAGCCAGTGCTTCTTATTTCTTTGTATGTTATGTAATATTTTATTGAAACCTGGCATTTTGATATTGTAGGTGTTTCTCGCTGCAATTTAGACTCTGAGGCAGCTGTTTCTCAGGATTGTATCCAGCTAGTGTTATGACAGAGCTTTCCTGAATTCCAGGAGCTAACAAAACAAAAAGGAGGAGGGGGGGAGGAGGAGGGGGAGGAGGAGGGGGAGAGGAAGGTGACAGAGGAGGAGAAGGGAAAAAAAGAAAACTCCTTCCCTAGGCTTTTCAGATTGCCCCGTGCAAGTGCTCTCCTTCAGGGCTTATCCATACAATGAGTTTAGAGAATAGGCCCAGGCCAAAGCAGACAGGCCTCCTTGATGCTTTCTGTGCATGTATCTTGACTCAGTCATGGGCATGTGGCCCTAGAAATTTCCCCATTTACAAGGATACAAATGTCCCCTCTTCTCTAGGACACAATTTCTGCCCCAGGCATCACGACTGGACTGCTCTCCCACAGCATTTTGTGCTTCCACATGCAGTGTAGTGTCTGGGATGGTGAGTCCCTCAGGCCATCATCGGACAAATTGGGCCAGACACGCTAGCTCCCAGTATGTGCCTGGGGTCACTCTACTCCCTCCTGAACTGGGACCAGCGATCGGCATGGGGTGTGTGGTCAGGTCTGCACTGAGGCAGTGAGGGGTGGAGGAGGGGCCAGCCAGGGCAACTTTTTCTTGATTTTACACTCATCTGCTACTGCAGTCCTTTCACTGTTTTCTGGAACTTCGAAAAAGATGTTTCTGCCAGGTCTTGCTGTTTGTTCAAAGCGTCTGTGGGGAAATGGAACCCTGAAGTGTCTTGATCAGAGTGGGACCTTATTTGGGTTTTGAAGTCTGGGTTTCAGAACAGACTGGTGGTAGAGAATCTCTTCATGTTCGTCAACATTTGACCTGGAGTGGAACCAGATGTGGTGGGGCCAAAGCTGTATAACTTTGGTGGCCCTATTTATAGAAAAGGGCACAAAATGACAAATATGAACAACTGATACTAAAGAAGTAAAGTAAAGAAATCACAACGAATTACTCAAAATACCATAAGATTACTAAAATACCACAATGTGGGAAAAATGACATAATATGTTTTATTAGTTGACTGCTTATCACACCACCATAATACTTTTTTTTGCCTACATTTCTTTGGCTGAATAGTCTTTGATTACCTATTCTTATGAAAACAGTTTTGTAACATAAATTTTCTTAGAGGCAGCAGGAAGATAATGCAGTTTCTCCTTTAGGATGGTTGAGCAAAATTTGTTTTTTCTTTTATTATTGCTTAGAAAAGTTCCTTTTCACTTTAACCCATTATTGGCAAAACCATGTAAATTTTAGAATTAAATCTGGGAATAGCTCTCTCAAGTTTTTTCCTATATGGCGACTAAGTGTGGAAGCAGCGCCTAAGCTGGCCAACAAGCTTTCCCACCTGCTGAACCTGTACTTTCATGCAATTCCTTTCCTCTCATGTGCTGGTGGGCCAGAATGACCTGGCTGACAATTAGAAGGCTAATTAGGTGGGAGGGATGAGAAGGCCCTTCCAAGGTTAGGTTATAAAATGGCTCCAGCTTCCATCTCTGGTTCTCTCGCTCTGTCTTGGAGCACTCACAGCAGGGGAAGGTCTGGATGGTGAGGAGCTGAGGCCCTCGGCCTCGTAACCCACGAGGAAGGGAGGCCTGCCCCGGTCCCATGAACGGGCCTGGAAGTGGGTCCTTCCCGGCCGAAGCTGACAGGCCTGCAGGCCCACTGACCTCTGAGTGCAGCCTCGTGGGGGACACTGAGCCAGAACCCCCTGAAACTGTCAGATAATAAAACTGTTATTTTCAACTACTAAGTTTTGGGGATGATTTGTTACACAGCAATTCTGACTAATGCAGAAGCATTTCAGGGTTTGTCAAGTTTCCCTCTGCAGTGACTGGTTTTAAACAGTCTGACTTGATGGCACTCATTAGCCTGTTTGTTGTTGGGGCTTTTCATGTGTTATATATACTTTTGTCAATTCAGTATTTCTCATCAATTCTGTAAGAAATTTATATCTATTTCTAGTATATTTGTATGATTCACTTTTCTCTATTATTCAAATGATCAAACAATCCCAAATCCTATTCATTACTTTTATATGAAATATATCTCTTACTCTTAGCCGATTACTGATTTTGGTATGATCCGAAAAAAATTCTGTATTATAATTTTCTTATCTATAACACAAGAAATTCCTATTGGCGTCAATAATCATCTCCATTGTTTTTTCTGATTACATTAAAATTTTCATTAATATAGATATGTATTTTAAGGAGGTACCAGGGATTGAACCCAGGACCTTGTACATGGGAAGCAGGTGCTCAACCACTGAGCTACACCTGGTCCCCTTCATTAATTTATTTTTATTTTTTTTATTTTTAATTTTTTTAAATTTAAGATTTTATTTATTTATTCATTTATCCCCCCCTTGCTGCTTGTGCTCGCTGGGTCAGCTAACCACGCCGCGCGGGCGGGCTTGCCTTCACCAGGAGGCCCCCGGGAACCGAACCCGGGGCCTCCCATATGGTAAACGGGAGCCCCACCGATTGAGCCACAGCCGCTTCCCCCCTTCATTAATTTTTAATCACAATTTTCTCTTAGTTCATTAAACTTAATAAATTCAAATATGACATATATATCCAAACCAGGAATTTGTAATTCACTTCTTTTTGGAAAATTTCCAAAATACTTTTCCAAAGAGTAGTTGAAATGGAATCTTTATCAACTTTTTGAACAAACTTTTTGCATTGTTTGTGCAATAAATTCAAATTTATTGCACCATGATAAGCGACCTCAGACCCTGTGGCACCAGCTTTTCTCTGCTGAGATTAAGAGAACGAGTGGCACATGGTTCCCTGCTGAGGCCTGCAAAGAGAGCTGCCATCCTGAGCATTCAGATTTCACCCAGCTGGGCTCTCACACACCTGATCCTTTGCGTGGCAGTTTACAGTCATCCAGAACTTTTTTACTTTGTTGAATAACATCTCAGTTAGATGATTTTTAACATGCAGAAAGGTTAGGAACTCTTTCAGAGGTTTTTCCAGGATAACAAACCCAACCAAATCACAATCTACCTGGTCGGTGATTGTCACGTTCAGTGTAGAATCTCAAACAATGGAGTAGTATTTGTTACCTGGCTCTGATTCCTTGACTCTCCACTTCATTTTGTAAATATTTTCCCATTGTATTAATTAATCCTTGATGAACAGTTTTGTTTAAATAAGATCCTTTGTTTTCTCATTTTGATTTTTTTTCCTAAGGGCACACGATGAGTATAATGATTCCCATACAATTTTTATTTGAAGAATAAATCTTCCTTCTTGTCTGGATGAGTGCCTTTTAATATGATTTATGAATCATCTTATCACTTTGGAGGGTTCTCAATATATTGACCCAGTTTGAAAATCCCTCTGATGTAGGTAGTGTTATTCTGGTTGAAAGCCATTTACAAATGAAACAACAAATATGCAGACTTTCGTCTCCACAAAGTTTAGTCAAGATCTCATAAATAGACTATTTTGCTATTGCAAGTTCTGATGATTCTTTGTAAATATTATTAGGTCACACTTTTGGAAAAAAACAAAAACCACTTTTTCATGAAACAGTAGTAGAGGGAATTAATTATTGGTCATTGCAACAGGCCATAAGGGAAGCTTACAGTACTTTAAAAATTTAATAAATTCATTGAAATGAAGCTAGTGCCAACCTCCACGCATGCTTCGGTGACCTGCAAATTGTGTTTTTATTTGCTATTTTTCCTTCCTTCTACTTTTCATTTCCTCATTTGGAAGAGTACTGGTTCTTGTAATTAAAAATTTTTTTTTCCTTCTGCATTCATTTTCATTATTTATATCTTTTTGGACATCATGACTCTTTTTCTTATTGGCATGATTTTGTCCAGCAGATTTTTCAATTATTTTGATGTTTTGAAGGTCCTGTCAATCTTCTTTCTTTCAGATTGAATTTTGGCTTCCACCAAGATACATCCTTTTTGGCATATTGAAATTTGATGTGATTCATAATCCTGGAAAATTATGCAGAACTAATCTGAACTTAAAGAATACACAGAACAATTCAAATGCTTTTCTGTGTTGCCATTACCTTATAGTGGATAGTGATGAAAAACTGAGTAACCAGATTATTGTTTCACTATAGCAATTGATGAATTGACAGCTTTCTGAATGTTAGAGGAGTTGTGGCACAAAACTCTCGCTTCTTGGGAGCGGATGTGGCTCAAGTGGTTGAGCACCTGCTTCCCACGTGGGAGGTCCTGGGTTCGGTTCCCAGCGCCTCCTAAAAACAAGAAACAAACAACAAGCAAAACAAACGAAAAAAACCAACTTAGGGGAGCCGATGCGGCCCAGTGGTTGAGTGTGGGCCTCCCACATACGGGGCCCTGGGTTCGATCCCTGGGCCCCGGCACTTCCGATAAATAAATGAACAAATGATAGATGAAATACCCGCTTCTTCAGTTCACATCTCCAAGTCAGAGGCAGTTTTGTGCGGCACTTTTCCTAAGACACCAGACTTTGTCAGGGTCGGTTGCCTCAGACATGTACCTTCACGCACAGACTTACTCATTACGTTTGCAGCGCCATCGGTTTTGGCCCAAGTAAAAGAGGGGCTGTGTGAACTCAGCTGCCCCTTTCCCCAGGAAGCTATGCCATAAACGCTGCCTTAGCGAGTTAACTGCTGACAGAGGAGGACTTCCGTCCCGACTAGGCTTTGGCGGTGGATGGATCCTCCACGTACAGCTTTACACTTTCGATGTTCAGAAGAATTCGCCACAAGCTGGCTTCTGGCTCTGGACATCTCGAAGCCTTCCCTTCCCCACGACAGGACGCCTTCATGCCGGGTTATGCACCTTTGTGCGTTGACATTGGATCGACACGGTGGACAGGTAGAATATTTCTGGAGCCGTTCTTACAACAGGATAGCTAGTGATACCTTTACTAGGTTACCAGATAAAATTTGAATTTCAAGCAAAAGGATAATTTTAAACATTAAAAATAATTATTTAAACATAAACAAGTATATGCTATACCATATGTCCCAAATGTTGCTTGAAACCCGCTGACATTAAAAATTACTTGTTTATCAGAAATTCACGTTTAACTGGGCAGCTTGTATTTTTATTTGCTAAATCTGGCAACCCTACACAGAAACATATTCCACGAAACCCAGATGTACCTCCAAATCAACTTACGTGTAGCCAGATCTCAAAAATGCCCATAACCAGTTCACTGTTGCCAACACAGAAGGGGAAGTCAAAGTAGAAAGAGACAATGATTTTAACCAATTTCAGTTGAGTTAACACAATTTTGCAGGCTTTACAGCAACACACGACCACGTGAACAAGTTGCTGGAGCCCTTCCCTGCCTTTGTGAGTGAACTGCGAAGCTTAAGCTTCGTACACATCAGGAACAGGCTTTGAAAAATACGTATTTTGGTGTTCAACTATTTCTTAACGATCTGTGAGTAAAATTGATATTATTGGTGACGCGCATGCCTTTGGCTGTCATACAGGTGGGGAAAAGTTTTGCCTAGTTTGTCATGAAACATTTCTCACGGTGGGTTTGTAAATTGCGTGTTGTCAGATTGATCGACGTTTCTCTTATGTTTCTTCATTTTACCGTGTCTCACGAGGCCTCCTCCATTCCGTGATTATAAAAGTATTGACCCATTTTTTCTGGCGGTGAGCTGAGAAAAAGAGGCAACAAACCCTCTCCCGGTCAAATACTCCGCTTCCACCGCCTCCCCAGCAAAGCTTCCGAGCTCCAGCAGCTGAAGGAGGGATAGCGGCCTACTACCGCCTGCGCCACCTTGTCCCTGGTTTTTCTGTGCATTTCGTCTGTTTGTTTTGTAAGATCACGATGTTTACTGAGCACTTAGAGTTTATGTGTGTTCATGTATGATTGACATACTTCATTAAATTGTTTTAAATATATAAAAAAAGAAACTGGGTGTTTCAGTTTACCTTATAAAACTCAGATTTACAAATTATACCATGCCAAGTGAGTTATTCTCGATAGAATATTAGGGTGTGAATTTGCTCTTGTTTATCCCCAATTTTTAAATTTCTATTTGAATAAACTTTTTCTTCTCTGAAAAAATAAAATAAAACAGGAAAGGTGGGGTGGGCTGGACCCGCTCACAACGCTGAGAAGAAGCGGTTAGAATGTCAACACAGGGGCCGGTGCCAGACCAAACCCCCACCCCGGGACCCTGGCCCTGACTCCCGGGCTCGGCGCTGGAGCCCACCACGGGTGCATCGTTGTCAGCCTCAGCAAGGAACAGCGCGAGGCCTGCACGCTGCAGGCGGCTCTTCCCAGCGGCGATCGTCTTTGCCAGGCCCCGCGAGCAGGCCAGAGCCCTGACGCCTCTCTCTCTCTCTAGCTTCTGCGGTGACGGTCTGCGGCGGCCACCGGGCCGCGCCTGCCGCAGAGCCTGGCGTGTGCACCCTTCCAGTTTGGGCGCATCGTGCTCACCGCTGCCGGCGCCTCGTGTTCAGCTAAACTCAGCAATGCTTTGAAGTCAGCCCTGGGCGAGAAGTTCACCCGGTACTTTGCTCTCTTTCTAAACGCCTGTGCACGGCCACGGAGTTTCTCTGCTCTTTGCCACAGGCAGCGTGAGCGCGTGCAAAGGGCGTGGAGATGGCCTGTGGCACTCCTTCAAGAGAGGCCTCCCCTCTGCCCCAGCTCTTCCTGCTAGGAGCTCCGGAGCGCCGTGCTCACAGCTGAGCCAGGCTTCCCCACCCCGGGGGCTACAAACAACACGCTGGGGGGCGGAGACCTAAAATCAAGTGCTTCGGGCCGGGTCCCTGCTGGGCCTTTCCCAGGCTCTGGGGCGCATCTTCTGCCTTGCTCAGCAGTCGGGAGAACTGGGTACTGCTCTAAAGACCGGCAGCTTTCCACTGAGACGTTTCAGGCAGGGGAGAAGAGGGTCAGACTTCCTGCTGGAATTTCCAGTCTGACTCCTCTGTGGAAGCTGGAGAGAGCGTTTGTCTTCTAGTTGGGGAGACAAATGAGGAAGGAGGCACATGGATTAACACACAAGATGACTCCAGGGCGTCAGTGTGGTGGCGGAAATAAAAAGGCCACGCACAGGCAGCTTTAGGAAGGGCGGCCCATGATGGCATGGGCCGTGGCAGCTGAGCCGACCCCTGGATTTGAGGAGGAGCCAGCATGGCAGGTCTGCAGGAAGGCAGCTCCAAGCAGGTGCCAAGGTCCTGGGGCAGCAGCAAGCTGAGGAGGTCCAAGGAGCAAAGAGTGGGCCATGGCCCAGGCAAGTAAGTGGCAGGAGAAGA
Source organism: Tolypeutes matacus (assembly GCA_026826555.1). NCBI lineage: Eukaryota > Metazoa > Chordata > Mammalia > Cingulata > Chlamyphoridae > Tolypeutes > Tolypeutes matacus. Next base: position 485,410 of record JAKSZT010054317.1, read on the forward strand.
GCCTGAGGGGTCGGCAGGGCCTCAGAGGCCAGGGAAAGGGACCCCTGTTTTATTCCAGGCCACTGGCAGGCTACTGTGTGTGTGTTTCCAGGAGCGTGCACTGGCTGCCGTGTGGAGAGCAGCCTTGCGGTGGGTACCCGCGTGCGTGGAGGGACGGTGCAGAGGCGAGGTGGGGTGGCTGGGGCCAGGGCCAGGCACTGGGGACATCGGGAGGTGGTGGGGTGGCTGGGGCCAGGGCCAGGCACTGGGGACATCGGGAGGTGGTCGGGACTGGTGGCAACAACAGTTCTGACTGGGGATAGGGGGTCCTACATTTCTGGGCAGAAGCCCCTACGAGTTCAGAGTCCAGGGGCGTCAACCGCAGGCTGCTGGCTGCCTTGGCAGGGTGCCCGGGAAGTTGCCTGGGCTGCTGAGCTGACCGCGGGCTCCCTGTGTGGCTCGCTGCCGTGGCTTCCCAGGCCACGGGAACAAGCCCACGGCAGGAGGCTTCTGGCGACAGAGCAGGGGCTCTTAGCATTTTTTGCTTCACGGACCCCTTTGCAGTCAGGTGAAAACACAGACCCCTCCTCAGAATGCAGCAGCAGATAGTTTCACGACACTCACCTGGCGTCGGGTCTAACAGCTGCCGGAATTCCTAATCTGCGTGAGTGTAAGGGATCTTCTGAGATATGCAATCACCGTGATGGGAAATGAAACGAGTCCTGCTGTGATTCAGTGCATCCGTTCACAAGTGAGGGAAATGCTAGATTTCAGTTAGAGGTCAGAGAAAATAAGATGATAGGCTGGTTTTCTTCAGTTCAAGCTCACGGACCCCCTGAAACCCTTCCCCAGACCCCCTGGCTCAGCATCCCTGCAATAGAAGCTGTCCAGGTCTGGAGGCCAGAATCCGAATCCACTGGGGAGAAGCCTTCCTTGCCTCTTCCTGGCTTCTGGTGGCCCGCCGGGATCGGGGGCTACAGGCTTGAAGAAACCTCTTCTGGGGGACCCAGTTCACCCCACAGCAGGTCCCGGTGGTGAGTGCGCACGCAGGGCCCGGGCTCCACGAGGACGGCCACGCTGTGGCCAGCTGCCCGCCCTCCGCCCCTGCTGGGGGACGTGTGTGCTGAGTCGGGGCGAGCCGGGCCCTTCCTCGCTCCAGCACTGCCCAGTCGGGGTCTCTCCAAGCTCACTGCTGCTCACTCCTCCCCGATGACGCCGAGTCAGCGCGAGCTGGGACCCCAGCCTCCTGCCCCGTTGCTCAGCCGTGGGCAAGGGCCTCTCACAAGGCGTCCCAGGGGCTTCTCCGCAGGTCCACATGGAATTGTCCTCTCTCCCGAGAACCGCCGTGTAGGCCCGTGCTCACCAAGGGTTTTGGTTTTGGGCATTTCTTGGTTGTCTGGTTCTGCCCCTGGCCGGGCAGGGTTTTTCTGACTATATTTCTTTCTTTTTTTTTTTTTTTAAAGATTTTATTTATTTATTCATTTATCCCCCCCTTGCTGCTTGTGCTCGCTGGGTCAGCTAACCACGCCCTGTGGGCGGGCTTGCCTTCACCAGGAGGCCCCGGGAACCGAACCCGGGGCCTCCCATATGGTAAACGGGAGCCCCACTGATTGAGCCACAGCCGCTTCCCTATTTCTTTATTTTTAATTAAAAAATATTTTATGGTGGTAACATACATTACAACACTAAGTTTCCCGTTTTAACCACTTTGCTGTGTGCAGTTGTGTCGTCTTAGTTACCCTCAGGGCACAGTGCTACAAACACCAGCCCCATCGCGGAAAGTCCAGCACAGAACCACGCGCTCCACGTGGCCACGCCGGCCGCCTGTCCCTGGCTCCCGGCGGCCTCGAGTCTGCTTTCCTCTCCGTGCGTGGCTCATGCTCGCTGGTCCCTGTAAATGGAGTCACTCAGTAGCTGTCCTCTCCTGTCGCTTATTTCACTCAACGTGGTGTCTGGGGCTCGTCCACGCGGTGGCTGAGGGATCCCCCACCGCAGGGACAGGCCCCCTCCGTGCTCTGAGGCGGATGCGTTGGTGGGCGGTGGCCGGCGGTCTGGCAGGCGGCCAGGCCCGGTCAGTGCCGTGGCAGCAGTGGCTGGCTAGGGTGAGCTCTGTGGGGCCCCAGCAGAGCCATTTTGTGGTTGCTTGTGATCTCCACGCGGCCGCAGCGCTGCCTCTGCCCTGCGGGAGCTGCTGGGATGTGCCGAGAGGCCTTCAGGAAGCTCAAGCCGGGTCGTTTCTGCTGGTGGCCGCTGGGGCTCCACCCCCCTCGCCACCGGCTCCTTGCGTGGGGACAGCCTGCGCCAGGTGGTGCCTTTGTGTGACGTGGGAAAGGGCGGCTCTCAAGTGGACCGCACACGGGCCCCAGGCTGGGCCCCTCAGGTCTGCCGGAGGAGAGCGTGGGAGTGTCCCCGGAGCCTGTGACTGCTCCTTTATATGGCAAAAGATGGGATGAAGCTGCCCTAAATGTGAGCACGTGTGTCCTTCGTGACGAGAAGGTGGCGCAGCCACGAGCCACGGATGCCGGGGCAGCCGCCAGAAGCTGGAAGAGGCAGGGAAGGGGGAGCACGGGCCTGTCCACACCCGGGATTCTCATTCCTGTCCTCAAGAACCGTGAGGGAATAGCTTTCTTTCGTTTGGGGCCATCGAGTTTGTAGCACTTTGTCTCAACAGCAACAGGAAATGAATGTGGCTCCCCAACGATGCACATCTTTGGGAGGGGGCCGGGCTGGATTTCAGCCCCTCTCCTGCCCCCGGGGCTGTCATCCGAGACCGGGGACTAGGGGCCAAATCTGCCTGTTTTTGTAAATAAAGTTTTATCGGTACACAGCCACTCCCAGTCATTTATGAATCTCCCGAGGCCGCACCCACACTACAGCCGCAGAGTTGAACAAGGCACAGCAGAGACCAAAAGGCCCCCGAGCTGACAAAATATACCATCTCGTCCTTTCCAGAAAAAGCTTGCGGACCCCCTTTCAGACAACATGGGCAGAGCCTGCGGGCAGCCCGCCAGCGTCCCTGTCTTTGGGAAAGCAAGTTCTTTCTGCTTCCCAGGTGCAGATGTCCAGCAAGCGGGGTGGCATTAATTGAGCACTTGCTGTGTGCACGTCATGTCACTGCCCTAATTCGTCTCCCCATGGGCGAGCTGCTCCTGTAAGCAGGGGGCAGCGCGGGTGTCACCACTCAAAGCTGGCACCAGGAGGTGCTCGACTAACAGGAACTACTGGCCTTAGCAATCATTTTACCACTTGAGGAATAAACCCAACTCAGCTCCTCAGCATGCGCCACTCCGGAGGACACCCCTGCCGCGTGTGCCTCCCAGAATGTTCTGGAATGTTCTGGAATGTTCTGGCATGCTCTGCTCCTCGGCCTTTGTGCTTGCTGTGCCTCTGCCCAGAAGGTTCCCCCTCCACTCGTCTCTCTCCTCAGTCAGGTCACCTCGTTCCTGACCTCCCTGTCTGAAACATCACCCGCCAGTTTGCTCTCTACCCCAATACTCTGATTTATTTCCCATTTTTGAACTCCTCACCCAAACATCGTGTCCATCTGATTACGGCCCACCTCCTCCACTAGAATGTAAGTTCCAAGAGATCAAAGCCTTCCGTTGCTGGCTTCCGCGAACCCCCAGTTACTAGCACGGTGCCTGGCATACGACAGAGACTCAAGGAACATTTGTTCAACAAATAATGAACGAAGTGGCATGTTTAGAATGAATAATGTCTCTCACGTACTCTGCCGGGGCGGCGGCACTGCCTGCTTTTGTTTGCTATTTTAACTTCATCTCCTGGCACCGAGTCTGGCGGACAGGAGGGGCTCAATCAATTTTTATCGCATGAATTAATAAATAAATGCCTGAACGTATGAATGGTGGAATAATGCTTCGTAGGTAGCCCTGCAGCTTGCAGGAGATTTGTGATTTTTAACAGTGTGTGCCGAGACCCAAAGGAGCCAGTTTTGTTTTCTTTCACAGAGACCTTGGCTAAGGACACAATTTTTCATGCACAAATGCTGTGTGTGAGGCACAGATGGGGTGGGGCGCTGCCCACTGGGCCCCCCGCCCGCCAGGCTTCTCGAGGTCAGTTGTCTGCTCTGTTCGTCCCTGGGCACTGGTTCTCACCAGTTCTCACCGGCTCTCGCCGCCCAGGCAGGCTCAGGCTGTTGCCATGGAAACTGTAACCAGCATGGCAGGGGAGCAGGGTACTGGAAATGCAGAAAGAGCCCGAGTCTGGAATTTTCCAGCCTCCAAAGGTAAACCTGCGGGGCTCAAGCACCCTCAGCCCACTTTCGACCAGCGCTGCCCAGCCACGGCAGCTCCTGGCCACGGGACTGTGAAGCGCTGTCATTGCCACGAGCATCCTGCCACTTGTTTGAGGTCCACGCATTCGCCTCCCGATCTCCAACCCTGGCTCACAAGGTCGCAGGGACCCCTGAGGGCAGGTGGGCTTTCCTGACCAGGTTCCCACAAAGGGAGCTGCTGGTCACAGGACGCGCGTGCCCTTGACCCTGGGACGGCTACTGCTAAAGTGCTCGCCCGAAAGGCGTGCCAGCGACCTCTGACGGCCCCCCCCTGCGCTTGCCAACAGCGTCACCATCCAGCTCCACACGAGAGAGCTGGGGCGTCTTTTTTTTTTTTTAACTTTATATTTTGTACATTTAATAGTTGAAAATATAAACAATTAAAAACTAAAAAGTAAACACAGATGAATAAATACATACATTTCTCAGTTAAATGTACTGGATACATATAAATTTTTGTTTTAATCAAACAATATCTTACACAATATATTTGGTTCATAGTAACGCATTCATACAGTATTTGTCCTTTTGTGTCTGGCTTGCCTCACTCAACATAATGTCCTCCAGGTTCATCCATGTTGTCATATGCTTTATGACTTCATTTCTTCTTACAGCTGCATAATATTCCATCGTGTGAATAGACCACAGTTTATTTATCCATTCATCTGTTGATGGACACCTGGGTTGTTTCCACCTTTTGGCAATGATGAATAATGTGGCTATGAACATCGCTGTGCAGATGTCTGTTCGTGTCACTGCTCTCAGTTCTTCTGGGTATATACCCAGTAGTGGTATTGCAGGGTCACGTGGCAAGTCTATATTCAGCTTCTTTAGGAACTGCCAAACAGTCCTCCACAGTGGTTGTACCATCCTGCATTCCCACCAACAGTGAAGAAGTGTTCCTGTCTCTCCACATCCTCTCCAACACTTGTAGTTCTCTGTCTTTTTCATAGTGGCCATTCTGATAGGTGTGAAATGATATCTCATTGTAGCTTTGATTTACATTTCCCTAATCATGAGCATTTTTTCATGTGGTTTTTTTTTTTTTTTTTTTTTTTTTGCCATTTGTACTTCTTTGGACAAATGTCTATTCAAGTCTTTTGTGGGATGTCTTTTGATGTCTCTTTCATGAGCTGCCTGCCCAGGTCCCGTTCCTACTTTCCTAATGTGATGGTCAACATTTTCATCTTGACCCATTAGTACTTCCTGGGTATTACCGATGGAATTTCTGGAGCAATGATTTTTATTAAATCTCATTCATGATAGGAGTTTTCAGGTTTACATTTTTAATACTTTCGTAAACAGACTTAATACTCTTATTTTGTGTTTGTTGATCTGGGGATTGATTTGAAATGATCATTAAACTTTCATCCTGTATTTTATTGTGGTGGGCTCGGAAAAGGACCCTCTCCTCCTTCCCTGCACCCAGAAACTCAAGTCCTCTATTCGGGGTCCCTGACCTTGTTGCTACAGGTGGCACTTGGGCCAAATCTGAACTGTGAGGTGGGCTCGGGTGGGAGACGCGTCTAACAGTAAATCTTCTGCCTAGGAGAAGCAGGTTGGAAGTCGCCGCCTGGCGCAGTCACGAGTTGGTATTTTAGTTCGCAGGCTCACTGTGGGTCTTCTCCTGGTTCGTTAGCCAGGTGCTTGGCTGGAGCTCCGGCAATATGTACATCACCGCCCCAGCAGGAAGAGGCTCATTTCTTGGAAACAACTCGGCATTGGCCTCTGTTCTGAAGGCCATGAAAATACTCAACACTGGGCACTTCCAGCCGGCCATGTCCTTCCACGCTCTTCTTTCTTAGCTTTTCTCTAGTTTTCTCGGATGAAGCTCTTGCCTCCTCGTTTTCCGATGGGTTGGGTGCTTGCCTGGGGCTAGCCCAAAGCTAGTGCCGTGGGCGCGAACTGCAGATATTTACACACAGGAACTGGTTCCAGATATGCTTGCTAAACAAAATTGCACAATACATAGCTGAAGTCATAGCTGGATCAGTGAGAAGAATTCCACTTTTCCTTTGTGTGTGTGGGCACACACATAAACGCATGAACGCAGATTCAAAGAAATTGTCTGCCTGTCCCGTAGGCAGTGCTGAGGTCGGCAGGGGCACACGTGAACTCTTAGGGGCAGCGCCTCTCCGACTGCGATGTACCCCAGCCCCACCTCTGAGAGTGTGCTGTGTCAGCTGCTCGTAGATCGCCACTGGCGTGGTTTAAGCAGGGAGAGGCACGTCGCTACTTTCTTTGGGGGCCCATTAACTTCCCGGGGGTGGGGTAGGGGCAGGACGTGCTTACATGTATGGTCATTGATGGAGGGAAATGAACGTTTTTAAGGCCCTTCAGCTACCACATTTTCTTTCACACTTTAGGCAGCCCAGAGAAAAACATTGGTTATATTTTGATGTATTTTCCAGTCTTATTTCTATGCAAATCTCCACATAAAAAATTACATGAAAAACACACACACACACACACACAAATTACATGAATTGGGATGGTACTTCATTTACAGTTTAACATCTTTTTTTAAAACTCCTGAGTATTTCCAAATGTCATGAAATGTATTTTAAAATATGGCTTTATTTTGAAAGAGAGTTTGATATTTTATAGACTTGACTGCAAGTTGGCTATTTTACAAACAAGGCTGCCCAAATGCTCCTGACACATGCCAGAAACCGCATTTGGGCCAATTTCTATTGAGATAAATCCCTACATGTGGAATTAATGAGCGGGTCGAAGAAGTGAAATTCGATACAAATTGACAAATTGCTCACCAGAAAGGCTGTACCAACTGCCTCTCTCACCAGCAGCTCCTGGGAGTTTTTCCTGGACAGGCACCAGCCTAACGCAAGCAGGTTCTTCACGTTTCTTTCAAAAGATTGATCCGCGGAATTGGAGACAGGGATGTCGGGGGGTGTCTGAGGCTGAGTGGACAGGATGGCCTTGCTCAGAGAGGAGAGAAGGCAGAGCCCAGCGCTTTGGTCTGAGTTTTAACAAACTCAACACAGAGGTCTTTCCTGCCGGGAAGGAAGTTATGAAATAACTGGAAATTGCTACTGACCCGATGGTGTACAGCCGCATTTCTCACACTTTAATGTGCAGACACATCATTGGGGGAATCTTGCCAAAAATGCAGTTTCTGACTCGGGGACTGAATTCTGCCCTTCTCCGGGCCCCGGGTGATGCTGGCTTGTGGACCGCGTCTGTGCAGCAAGGGCCCAGTGGGTCGCCCTCAGCTGCTGTATCCAGACAACATGCGCATCCTCTGGGACCTTGTTAGAAAAGCAAGTTATTGGGTCACTCGGCACACTTAAGCCGTGGGTCTCTCGTCCTCAGGAATGTCAAATTCCCCCAATCGTGATTTCCTACAAGTGGGTGGTGTTTCCAGCCAACAGGAAGCTGAAAACTAGGATTCAGAGACTTGGTTTCAGATGAAGCTGATTCTGAAGAGGGCGGACGGTGGGCTTCGCCCCCCTGAAGTCCTTCCCCCTTTCCGCAGCATGCCTCACTGTCAGGTGCGCTCATCTGCTCTCCCTCGTCTCCTGTCCCGGGGACAGAGGCAGACTTAGGCTGTTGCCACGGAAAGCACGGTCCAGAGGGAAAGGGAGGGGGCTGAGGAAAGAGCTGCTGAGACTGGAATTTTCCAGGCCCTGCAAAGGCATGTTCAAAAAATATCCCAACCAAGAGCAGTCGCATCCTCCGAGGTGGCTGTTTCAGTCGTGTTTGGGGTTTCAGTTTTTGTGGAGTCACATTTATCAATCCGTCCTCCTACAGGTTCCTTGACTTTTGTATTATGCTTGGTAAAGCCTTCCCCATCCCATGCTTCAAAAATACTTTCCTGAGCTTCTTGTCGTGCTCTGTCTATCCCCCTCCACAAGTCTGTCTGTAGTAGAATATTCTCATTAGAGGGCCGAACTCAGTTAAGTTTTGGACTCCTGTGAAACTGTGCAGATTTAATTCTCATTATTTCAATTCAGTTAGTGGCTCTCAAAAAAATAATGAAGAACCATTGACGAGAAAGAAACAAAGTTCCCTTTGGATGGTTGGAAGGACAATGAAGAGAGAAGGCGCCCGCCTGTGGGTGTTTGTTGCACTGATGTGTCGTGGGTGTGAGGCGAGTGGCGCCAGCCTGCCATTTGCTGCCGTGGCTCAGTGCTTGGTGTCCCGCGCGACACTCACGCGTGCTGACGCAGGTAATCCTTGTCCTTTCACGTGCAGTGTGAAGAGGCCGCAGTGTGGCTCCATCACCACTCACATGCTCCAGTCTCCTCGCGATGGATGTTAGGTTGCCCCACCTGCGCTCTTCTTTTGGTATCACAGTCGCTCTGCGTGCCTGGCACGTGATTACCGCTCAGTGGCTATTTGCGGAATGAATGAGGGTCGCAGTGAACATTCTTGTTCAGTTTCTTGCCCACACGGCAGAGAGAAATTTCTCCAGGTCATATATGTGGGGGTAGTACCGTGGGGAAAACACATCCTTTGCTTGCAGATAGAGCCAAATTTCGCTTTCCTTGTTTTCTCCTAGTTTCTTCCACTAAACGGCAGCTCCATACACAAGGATTTGCTCTGTTTTTGTTTTCTGAAGTATTCCGGTGCCTCATGCGGTGTCTGGCACATAGTAGGTCCCGTTTGCATGTCCCAAATATGGATGAGTGAACAGATGGATATGTTTGCTTAAAATTGTCATTGAGGTGTATAGACATATCTTTTCCTGCTATTTTTCATTGAGCGTGTCATCATAGGCTTAAATGTTTCTCAAAAACAGAATCTGTTTTAGGAAAATAGAGTTTATGCCACCTGATGATGACAAGTCCCACCGTGGTGGCCAGTTAACACAATCGTGTGCACGTTGTACGCATGTGCTGCCAGCTTCTCGCTACTGCAGACAAAGCTGTGATGACTGCCCTGTGGGCTCACGAATATCCATGAATGTTCACAGAGAGCAGATTCCCAGAAGTGGTTGCTGGGCCAAAGCACACGCACTTTTAAGCTCTGGCACCAAATGGCTTGTCAGGCAGGATGTTCCAGCCCATGCTCTGGTAACCAGGATTTGAGAATGTCCATTTCCCTACAGCCACCCCAACTCCAGGTATTATTGTCTTTTCAGCCTTGTAGCCTGATGGGACAGTTGTCTCCTCCTTTTGGTCTGGGTGTCTCTGGTATTGAAAGCATGGTGAAATACCCTTTTATCTTTATTGAACATGCAAGTTTCCTCTTGTAAATAGTCTGTCCACATACTTGCCCATTTTTCTCTTTTGTTGCTTAGCTCTCGCTGGGACTTGTGTGCTCTTTATATTGTCATCTGAACTCCTCGACCAGCATCTATGTTTAACGTATCTGGTCCAGGGTGGCCAGCTCAGGGTGGAGCTTTCCCTGCACATATGTTTTCAATTTTTATGGAGTCACATTTATTAATCTGTTGTTTTATGTTCATTAACTTTTGTGTATATTTGATAAAGTCTTCATCCCATGGCTTAAAAATTTTTTCCCCTGAGTTTTCTTTTTTTTTTTTCTTTTCTTTTGTCTTTTTTGTGTTTTCTTTTGTTGTTGTTTTTGTTGTTTTTCTCCTGAGTTTTCTTGCCATGACTGAGAAACGGAAGCCCTGAAGCCTCTGCCTTGTCCCAAACCCTGCTTCCGCCACTCAGACAAAACTTTGGGGCTGGAATTTCCTGTAGAGTCGCCACTAGCCAGTTAAAGCGTGGCTGGAAGAATTACATGCCACACAATGGGTTTCAAAGACGGCAGGAGAAGAGAATGTAAAATGTCTCATTATCAGTTTTATACTGATTACATGTTGAAACGATAATATTTTTGATACAGTGGATTAAATGAAACATATTATCAAAATGAATTCCGCCTGTTCCTTTTAGTAGCCAATAGAAAATAAAATTAGCAAGTGGAAACGGCTAACAGAAAGCCTCACGTCGTGTACGTGGCTTGCATTATTTTTCTGTGGCGCATGCTGCTCTAGGGTCCTCTAGGAAGGCGTAAATCACCGCAGGAAAGATTTGGGCCAAGACCAAATAAAGAGAAGTCGTTTGAATGTCAACATCTGGCCCAGCTGCCACATAAAACCTCGGTTCAACAACCCGCCGTGGAATTTCCCTTGATAAATGAGCCGAATGCTGGACGCGAATCCAGCCAGGAAATGCATTGCCGTCCAGCTCAGGAAGGCAGCAGCTTTCCCTGCAAGAGTGCGACCTGGCCGGTGTTCTGGGAGCAGGAAACACCAGGCGTCTGTTCAGCAGGTCATGCCCCGATTCCCATCACGAATCGCCTTCCTCTCCTTCCCTTCTCGGTTCCCGGAGGGGGCAGGGGCGGCTCTCTGACCCCCTGAGGGCCTGTCATGCTTGTGTGGACAGTCCACGTCCTGAAGCATGATTCCAGCCTGCTCCCACTGAGCAAAGCTCTGCAATACGTGCAGACCAAGCTGAAAAGTGAGAAGTCACTCACTTTTTACAATAACAACTTTATTGAGATAGGATTTGCATACCGTACGTTCACCCACCTAAAGTGTGCACGTCGGTGGTTTCCAGCGTCATCACAGAGTTGGCGACCAGTATGGTCAATTCTGGAATGTTTCCATCACCCCAAGACCCTGATCAGCCCCTCTCCATTGCCTGGCAATCCTTCCCAGCCCTCAATCGCCGATCGACGTCCCGTCTCTGCAGGCTTCCCTAGTGTGGGCATTTCATGTAGATGGAGTCACACACACTGAGCTTTGCTGTGTGTGATGGCTTTTCACCCGGCCCACGCCGCAGCGCCGTCAGTACTTCATTCCCTTTTGGAGTGGAACGATATTCCGTTGCGTGGCTAAGCCACATTTTATCTATCTCTTCATCATGACGGACATTCGGTTTGTTTTCATCTTCTGGCTATTATGAATAATTCTGCTATGAACATTTGTGTACAAGATTTTGTGTGGATATATGTTTTCATTTCTCTTGGGTATATACCTAGGACCGCATAGAAACTCTACGTTTAACCTTTTGGGGAAACGACAGATTGTTTTTCAAATGAGTGTCACCGTTTTACATTCCCACCAGCAGTGCATAAAGGTTTCGCTTTCTCTGCACCTTTGCCAGCCTTTGATATGCTCTGTCTTTTTCACATCTTCGCGTGGATTGTGTGGGTCTGGCTGAGAAGCCCCCCAGCCTGACCTGCTGCCTTCTTTGAGAGTCTGAGCTCGGCCCAGGGTCTCTACAGCTTCCTGTGCTGGTTTTGTGTTGATGGAGCTAAGAACTAAAACTGAAGCAAGATGCAGCTGCTCAAACACCCGCTTGCACTCCCTCTCTGAGGACCTCATCCAAGGACGTTTTTTGTTCTTGAAGTATCACATATCCTTTTGTTTCTTTTCCCAGGAGTGCAATCCCTTTCTTCTGGAAGTTAAGGTGAGCAACGAGATAGTCAGGTTCCTCCTAGGTCCTTAGCTGAGCTGGAACCGGGCTGACGCTTTAACCCGATTTAGTTCCCCCGTGGTTACTTAGCCTAAGCCCAATCCCTCTGTCCCTACTGCTTTAAAAAATCTTAACTATATTTTTATTGCAGAAGTTGTGAACTTACAAAACAATCATGCGCATGTATGAAGTTCCCATACAACACCCCTCCACCGACACCACACAGTCGTGGAATTTTGTTACAGATTATGAGACAATATCATCACCAACTGGTATGCCAAGGACATATTTTAATGACGGAGACACTGATGGAAGAGCGGCGGCTGGAGGCCCCTCCCGGCTCCCTGCCTCAAGAGCCCCTTCGCTGCCACGAGCCGATTTAGGCTCCAGCTGTTGCCATGGAAACTGAGACTGCAATTGGAAGAAACTCCTCTCGCTTGGGCCACGAGAAGCTCAGAGAACGAGATTTCCAGGCCCTGCCGTGAGCTGCGTGGGGAGCAGCATACAGCAGGCTGTCAATAAGTGCTTGTGGCAGGAGCGAGTGCTTGCCAACTCCAGCCGTCAGCATTCTGTGCTGTAGAGAATAATCTTTTCATCGTGGGGCAAAAACCTGTGGCCTTGGAATAAAAGCATCCCCCCTCCAGATTCATTGAGGAATAACCTACGTGTGGTAAAGATTAGCGCTTTGAGCGCGCAGCTTGATGGAGCTGGGGTGTGCTTACAGTCGGCGAGCCGTAGAGCCCTTCACCGCGCTGAGGACTCTCTCGGGTCTCAGTTTCCCCTGCCCCAGCCCTGGCCCGTGGCCCTCACCATATTTCTGTGGAAAAGGAATCGTGACGTCTTTTCTGTTTGACTCTTTCGCTAGGCACGTGCTTCTGAGTCCTCCACGCTGCCACTTTGCTCCTCTCTGTCGCCGAGCAGTGTTCCGTGCCGGGGAGCTCTCCTTCCTCCGCCCGTGGGTATTTGCGGCCTCTCTTAGCTCGCCAGGGCTCCGCTCACCCAGCGCCCCAGCCTTCCCGGCTTAAACCACGGCCACCCATCGGCTCACGGCGCTGGGGGCTACGAGTCTGCAGTGGAGGTGAGGGCAGGCTGTGCGCCCAGGGCGCGCGTCCACGGCCCGCCACGTGGCCGTCTTCTCTCTGTGTCCACATGTCCTCTCCCTACGAGGACACAGTCCTCTGCACCAGGGTCCTCCCTAACTAAGCACACTCCCAAGACCTGAGTTACAAATAAACTGTGTAGGACGGGGCGTTAGCGCTTGAGCTTGGCTTTTTGGGAGATGCGGCTCATTCTGTAGCTTCCATCGCGGCTCTTACAAGAACGCTTCCATCACTCTTCAAGATTTCTCCCAGGTGTCTGCGAACCTAAGGTACTGTGCTTTCTCCCCCTGTCCTCGACAGTTGGGTGGGGAGACTGCGATCCCTCCTTGAGGTTTCGCTTTCCAGATTTTGGATTATAAATGAGGTAGACCGCTTTTCATCTCTCTTTGCACTTGACTTCCTCTTTTATGCACCACCTGTTCAGATTCTTGCCCATTTTCTATTTTGATGTTCAGCTTTTTCTGGTTGACTTGTATTTACAAATTGTAAATAAATAGGTAAATATAAAAGGCAAATAGAATTCGTTTAACTGTTGTGTATATTGCAACTATTTCCCCTTATTGTCATTTCGATATGGCTGACGTTTACCTCTACGATAGGTAGATTGTCAGCTATTATGAAACTATGTTCACCAACATTTTTGTTTATGCATTTATATTTTGTGTTGCCTCCCCACCCCAGGTTTATAAAAATGCTCACCCTTGTTGTCTTGGGGTAATAAGAGCAGGAGGCCATGGGTCTGCCTCTGCCCAAACGCTGCCCTGCCACCCCCATTCCGAGGGAAGCGCTGAGCCTACTGGGAGGCTCAGGCCCCAGTGCTACAGGAGAGATTTGGGCCAAACCTGCATAGAAAAGAGGGTCAGAACGGAGTGCTATTTCTGTATGGATATTGGGGTCCCTGAGAAGAAGCAGCTAGAATATCAAATGCCGGATAAAACTTCAGTTCAACAGCCCACCACGAAATTTCCCCCTTGACTTATGAGCTAAGTGCCCGGCTGAAATCCATGCACTAGAAATCTTGCCCCCAAACACAGGAAGGGAACGGTTTTCTCAGAAACAGCACAAGTTGGCCAGCGTTCTGGAAACCTCTATTCCAAACCATAAACGTATTTCATTCTAGCTCGTTGTTTTGCAGATTATATCCCTGGTCCTGTCAGTAACCAGTTTCTGGCTGTTGAAAAATTGAGTTCCACGGATGTTCATCCATAACTCCAGCTTACTCCTGGATACCCTTATGGAACTAAATTTCTGTAATTCGTTGGCTTCAAAACCAGATCCATAAGAAGAGCTCATTGGTATTCCCTCACCTTGCTGTGTGTGTTGGAATTAAGTCCACACACACACTTCTCTCCATGGGACTTGCTTTTTCACAACAGGCCACACTGTGTGACAGCTTTGTGAAATACTTACAGCAGAACTTCGGTTCTTTCCAATTCTATGCAGAGATTCTGGAGCTTAGGCTGCCTGCAGGTCATGGTCAGAAACTGCATCTTTACCTAAACGGCTACCTGAATCTGTTCCTGTGTTTTAACCCAGGGACGTGGGCATCTTCTTTCAAGAAACTGCACGTGGGCTCCCGAGTGGATTAAAGGTCGAGAATGGTGGATGGAGGTTAAAGAGACCTGGGCGCGAGGTGATGGGCACCTGGACAAGGTGGGGCAAGGTGGGGAGACGGAGCGGCCCGGGGAGACACCCAGGAGGTGGAATCGCAGGCGGCTCGTTTTCCATGTCACCTGGGCCAGGTAAGGTGCCCGGGTGCTCAGCTAAACGGTAACCTAGGAGTGGCTGAGAAGGTGTTTTGTCGAGGTGGTTAATGCCCAAGGTCAGTGGACTTTTAGCAGAGGAGGTTAGCCTGGCAACTCTGGGGCCTCATTGCATCAGGCGAAGAGCCTCCAGAGCAAAACAGGCTTCCCACAGGCAGAGGAATTCCGCCCAAGAGTTCCCAGCCCGCCAGCCCCACCTCCTAAGCCAATCCCTTGAACAGTGTCCCTCGCATCTACTTATCTATCAATCTATGTCTACATCTCACTTTTCTATCCTATTAGCTCTGTTCCTCCGTTAGGGCCCTGGAAGAAAAGGGAATCTACACCGTTTCTGCTTTAGGGAGCCGGGCAGTTGGTGGCCACCCTTCCTGAGAAATGGAAGGATTTAAAGTCATAATGAGTTCGATTTAGCTGGGTCGAGACCTCCCAGGATGAGGAAAAAGACTTGGTCTTTCTCTGTGCAGTGAGAATGTTTTTCTAATATTTCACTCTCCCAAAGAAAGCTGGAATGAATGCCCAGCCTCAATTCAGCTCTGTCTCCATGTGCCTCATTAATTCCCTAGAAAGAACTGCTCCAAGTAGAATTACTGGGTCAAAGGGGACTTAAGGGCCCTGTGACTTCCTTGGATTGCTGGAGTTTATCCCAAGTCAGACAGCTCAGTAATAATTAGTGCCTATTTGTTGCTGCATGCTTAGTAATTTCCACTGTATAGAGAGGCATATGGCTTTTTACTTGAAGTAGAGACTGCATTTTGTGGTTCATCATCCTGTTTTTACACACATGAGGATGGTCCCATAATGTAAAATATGCCTTCAACATCTTTCTGTTTTTGAAAGGAAAGACCATTTTTTTCTTGATGAGAACTGTGCTAAATTCCCATTTCATGTGTCATTCTTGTATTTTGTAGTCTTGTTTCAGTTGCTTGGTTTCACGAACAAGCTGTGATATTTCCTTATATCCGTAACTTTGTGCTCTTGGGCCACATTCATTAAAAATCAGCTCTTTGAATTGGATTAAGACATGACCAGGGTCAGACGTGTCAGGAAATTGACAATACAGTATTGCTTTAGTCTGCTAAAAGCTGCCACGGTGGTATGCCAGACATGGGGTGGCCTTCGCAACGAGATTCATGAATTATGCTCTTACAGTTCCGAGGCTGAGAAAAGTCCAGCCAAGGCATCGGTGACGCTTTCCCCAGACACAGGCACGTGGTGGCCGTGCCTTCGCCTCCAGGTCTCCTTGCTTCAGCGTCGGCTTCCTCTCTCCTGGATTCCCTGGGTGCAGCGTCTTGCTCCCACGGTGCTCTCTGCTCCTGTGGCTCTCTGTCTCCGTGGCTTTCTCTCTGTCTCTGCAGCTTTCTCTCTGTCTCCGTGGCTTTCTCTCTGTCTCTGCAGCTTTCTCTCTGTCTCCGTGGCTTCCTCTCTGTCTCCATGGCTTTCTCTCTGTCTCTGTGGCTTACTCTCTGTCTCTGAGGCTTCCTCTCTGTCTCTGCGGCTTTCTCTCTGCTCCTGCGGCTTTCTCTCTGCCTCTGAGGCTTTCTCTCTGTCTCTGCGGCTTTCTCTCTGTCTCCGTGGCTTCCTCTCTGTCTCCGTGGCTTTCTCTCTGTCTCTGTGGCTTTCTCTCTGTCTCTGAGGCTTCCTCTCTGTCTCTGCGGCTTCCTCTCTGTCTCTGCGGCTTTCTCTCTGCTCCTGCGGCTTTCTCTCTGCCTCTGAGGCTTTCTCTCTGTCTCTGCGGCTTTCTCTCTGTCTCTGTGGCTTCCTTTCTGTCTCTGCGGCTTTCTCTCTGCCTCTGAGGCTTTCTCTCTGCTCCTCCAGCTTTCTCTCTGTGTCTGCGGCTTTCTCTCTGTCTCTGCGGCTTCCTCTCTGTCTCTGCGGCTTTCTCTCTGCCTCTGAGGCTTTCTCTCTGCTCCTCCAGCTTTCTCTCTGTCTCTGCGGCTTTCTCTCTGTCTGCGGCTTTCTCTCTGCTCCTCCGGCTTTCTCTCTGTCTCTGCGGCTTTCTCTCTGTCTGCGGCTTTCTCTCTGTCTCTGCAGCTTTTTCTCTGTCTCTGAGGCTTTCTCTCTGTCTGCGGCTTTCTCTCTGTCTGCGGCTTTCTCTCTGTCTCTGCGGCTTTCTCTCTGTCTGCGGCTTTCTCTCTGTCTCTGCGGCTTTTTCTCTGTCTCTGAGGCTTTCTCTCTGTCTCTGCGGCTTTCTCTCTGTCTGTGGCTTTTTCTCTGTCTCTGCGGCTTTCTCTCTGTCTCTGTGGCTTTCTCTCTGTCTCTGAGGCTTTCTCTCTGCTCCTCCAGCTTTCTCTCTGCTCCTCCAGCTTTCTCTCTGCTCCTCCAGCTTTCTCTCTGTCTCTGCGGCTTCCTCTCTGTCTCTGCGGCTTTCTCTCTGTCTCTGAGGCTTTCTCTTTCCCAGGTCCTTTGATTTCCACTTCTGGCTCCCAGGACCTTCTCTCTCAGCTTCTGGGGGGGCTTCTCTCTCTCTCGGTGGCCACTTTTCTCTGTTTATTCATCTCATTTATAAAGGTTGCCAGTAAGAGGATTAAGCCCCACCCTGGGCTATGCCTTACTGAATTAATTTAATCAAATGGCCCTTGACTGAAGTCATCTAACCCAAGGGTCCCACCTACAATAGGTTCACACCCACAGAAATGGATCAATTTAAGAGTATAATTTTCCGACTCAGACAACCACAGGTGCTGACAGCCTGGTTGCCAGGGAGGTTCGACAACTTCCTCCCCCACGGTGAGCATCTGAAAGCATCCCCAGGTCAAGACACTGCCTCACCTTTGCTTCTTGGTGGTAATCAGCAAATCCAGAGACAGGGACAGTGGCAGGGAAATGAACAGTGTGTAATGCCGTGGGACCTGGCAAGCACCACTCGTTCATGCATTCGTTCATGCCTGCGTTCATGCATTCGTTCATGCCTGCATTCATGCATTCGTTCATGCCTGCGTTCAGTCTGCTGTATTTCAGTAAGTGTTTAACGAGCACCTGCTGTGTTCCATGCATTGCTAATAAAGGGAAACTCTGATTTTAAAGAAACTTGAAGAGGTGTGCCACATGGCTTACAGTCTTTAAGGTTGATAGCAGCACTGAATTATATATTTGGATGAGGTGAAAAGGGGAAATTTTAGGTTGTATATGTATTACAAGAATAAAAGCAAAAAAAAAAAAAAAACCTGTAAGACTGTACGACGCAAACGGGGAGCCCCAGTGTAAACCACAATTAGAATGACATCCTTTCATCAATTGTAACAAAGTCATCACTCTAAAGCAAGGTGTTAACATGAGGGCCTGGTATACGGGAACTTGTATTTTCTGCATGATTTTTCCATAAACCTACAACTTCTCTAATAAAAAATGAAATTTTTCACATAAAAAAACAACAAACGCAATGTCACTTTCTACCAATCAGATGAAACAAGATGCAAATCCCTTCACTATGAGCAGGGGACGAGAGCACGGGCAGTGGCGCGAGCAGAGGATGAGAACTATTTCTGATACGTATTTGAGCGATAAGTTTGCATGCTCAGCAATTCCCTTTCTGGGAACCGAGTCGTCATCAAAATCAGAAAAAAAACAAACAGAACAAAAACCAAACAGGTCAACAGGGTCCGTCCTGGCAGAACAAACCCAGGCGAGGGCCCTTCCCACAGGAGCTTCAGGTCTGAGGAAGGAGGAGACAGAAGACGGTGCGGGAGAGATGGACGTGGCAGAGCAGAGAAAGGCTGAGGCCGCCGCCCGCTCTGAGATCAGCGCTTCCCAGGGCCGATGCTGTGCCTGGCCTGCCCCACGGGGCATGTGGCAATGTTTAGACAGTTTGATTGTCAGAGCTGGGAGCTGTTGCCGGCGGGCAGGGGCCATGGGTGTTGCTAAACACCCAGCATTCCCGGGGAAGAATTAGGCAACGCATAAAGCCCATCGCAGCCCAGCAGGCCCACTCCCGGATGTCTGTCCTGGAGAAGCGCTCCTCTGTGCCCACAGGGCTCAAGCACAAAGACGCTCAAGGGCAGTAAACACACCGTTCATTCACCGAACACGTATTTATCTACTGTGAGCTGTGTGCCAGGCACCGAGCTGGCGCTGGGCGCTACCCCTCTTCTTTGTAGCAGAAAAAAAGAAAAGAAAAGAAAGACCCTAAATGTCTATGGTCAGAAGAATGCATAAATAAGTGGAACACGATGTAGCGGGTTAAAGACTAGGACTTGAATCCAGATAGATAATTCCCACGAATGGAAGCCAGCAGCGCTGATTTGACACCACTGCCAGGCAGCCACACGGCCCAGTTTTGCTCCTTCCATTGTACGTAGGACTCCACAAAACCGTCTTCTCTCTCTATGGGTTTACAGTTCCGTGTTGTTACTATTATTTTTAGGAGGTACCGGGGATTGAAACCGGAACCTCGTACATGGGAACAGGCGACCAACACTGATCAACACTGAGCTGCGCCCGCTCTCCTCCGAGGCATTATTTTAAGCTCCTCTGACGTATTCGGTTAAGAAGGAGCACGTGCAGCTGTTGCTGCAATCAAGTGTCCATCACACAAATTTCAACCCCACAAAGAGGAGAAAATTTCCCCAGAACAGACCAGGGTGGAGGAAAGAGGGGAACAGGCATCTACCCTCTCAACATTTATTATGCACCTGAGGTGTGCTGGCCTGTTTGGTCCCCACACACAGACTCTGATGTTGCAGCCTAGAAAATCCGAGGCTCACTTCTCCAACCCCTCCTGTTCCCTCCTCCAGCTGCAGTTTCCATGACAACAGCCTGAGCCTGCCTCCACTCTGCAGAGCAGGTAATTGCTCCTGAAGGAAAACAGACCCGAGGAACTGATTTCTTACTAGGGAGATGGAGAGAGCTGGGGAGATCTCAAACCTGAGGTCTCCATGCAGGACTTTTGCGCCCATTAAATTCCCTGAATGGGAACTTCGCAAAACCAGACCCTATTAGAAATCACGCATCTCCTTTAAGCACCAGAGGCATCGGGAATATATATTTATTTTTAATCTTTTACTTGATGATTTATCTGTTCATTTACTCAATAGCTATGGATTGGCTGTTCTGGGAGCTGGTTTTACAAGGGGGAAAAAAAAAGACACAGCCCTTGCTCTGAAGGTTGAGCTGCGAGCGACATTGGCGCCACTGTATACTCAGTGTCCAGCAGAATGTCTGGACACAGTCGGGTCTTCACAAACATCTCAGAATGCAAATAAGTAAAGAAATGGATTCTGTCCAGCTCGCAGTTGGGGTTCCGGCACCTTTATCCACAGCACTAACGCCTTCGTGGGTGCAGGGTGTTTGGATGGATGCTGGACGCCCCATCGACACACCACGTCTTCTCTTTCTGGGTCGACGTCATCTCAGACCATTCCGCCAGCTCCCAAAGGCGCCCCAGTGTTGGCTGCTCACGTGAAAACCATGACGTGGGGAAATGAGAGGCCCTGCAGCTGCTGGGACTGCACGGAGCGGAGGAAAGCAGCAAGGCGCAGAGAGCTGCTGTGCGCCGCACTCGCACATGTCCAGCTCCGGGGGCTTGGGCACGACTTTCCCTGAAGGGTAAGGAAAGACTTCAAAGTGCCTTTATTCTTTATTTTCTCTCCTCACTCTCGCTGGACCATCCATTCCATTCAGGGCTGGAGCAAGGCTGAGGCAAGTGTGGCACTTGTTTTGGTACAAAATTTAAGGAAGGGCCAAAAAACTCAGTAATCAGTGTAAATAATATTTAATGCAATTTTTACAAATAAAATTTTTGCGAATAAAAATCCATGAAAAAGTGTGAGGAACAAAATATCATATTTTAAATGAAGATGGCTCAGTAATATGTGTGGAGCCAGACTGGAGTGTGAGGATAAGGAAAAAAGTCCATAATTTTTGAAATTTTGCTCATCCCGATTTTTTGTATTAAAATTTTAAAATGTTTAAAAACATTATTTATCTTGATTACTGTTTTTTTTGTGTATGTGTGTGCACTCCTGAGTTTTATGCTCAAAGGCAAATGTCTCAGCTTCCTTAGCTTAGTTCCTAAGCTGCTTCCATTTTTCCTGCTGGACTGACCATCTGCATCCTGGTGATCCCCAAATCTCTCTCCTCAAATTCAACCACATTCCGAATTGGATGTGTTTCAGAAGATCCAAATCACCAGCTCTCCAAATTTATCGCATCATCTTCCAAAAAGAAAGGGCAGAGGGGGGAGGGAGGGAGGAAGGGACGGAGAAAAGAAGAGAAGAGAAAAAAAAAAGAAAATACTGATCCCTTGGCAGGTTAGCCCAAGATTCTCTCCACCTATGAACTAAATAATACTGTTTACTCTAATTCTTCCACCACCCGGAGTGCAAGACTCGGCCGTGCCGAGATCCAGGGTCCCCACGTTAGCCTTTGTGAGAAGAGACTAGGAGAACGAAGTACCACGCAGTGTGTCCTGTGGAGGTCAGTGGTATCTGACTGCAGCATCGCCCACGTTACACGTGAATATGCAAGCATGTCTTAGGGCAGAGCTCCTCTTTTTAGCTAGTGAGGGAGCCCAGCTGACTGCGGCAGCCCTGCCTGGGGTCCCTCCGGCTCCATCTGACCCCGCTCAGGTGCTGACCAGACCAGCACCTGGGGGCTCTCAGCACTGAGCAGACCCTCAAATCACACCAAGAACTCCCATCCCTCTGGGACCCTGGGGAAGTGGGGAAGCCCCAGGCACATCAGGTGGTGGGGGTGGGCCCCGGAAGGCGGGGTGCCAGAAGGGTGGGGCCCTGGAAAGGCGGGGCCTGGGGGAGGCAGCAGGGCGCGCAGGGCCGCTTGCTGTGTCCTCCCCGCTCAGCGCGGGGCGGCCCTGCCTCTCGAGCGCACGAGCGAGAGCTGGAGGACGTGCTCCCTGGGCTCCAGCGTGGTCTTGAAGAGGTGGTCTGTTTCCTTCCAGAACTGTCTCCTCTCCTCCGGGAAGGTGGTCACCCTGGCACTTCTTGCCTTCAGGAACATGGCGCATGGTGTGTACTCGGGACACGTTTATGGGAGCAAATGACTGACTGATTTGAATTGATGAACGACTTATGCGTTGTCTGATTTCTGCCCCACTTCGCAGCCCTCATCTGGGTCTCTCAGGAAGGCCTCTAATTCTGCCGTCACCTCCCTGGGGAAAATCCAAGGAGATTCCCAGTAGGGCTCGCCGGCGGGGCAGAGGGCGTTGCTCAGCCCCTTTGTCCTTGGGCCAAGCGCGTCAGCATTTACGGTGCGCAGACCCTCCGACCTTGCCCTTCTGTAATCCCATCTTAACGGGCACGTGGGGATTTATTGCAGCTGTGCTTCCGCCGCCTCAGCCTAGAAACGTTTGTGAGAGATGCAGGTGGGGGGGGACCGCTTTGGCTGGGGCAGAGCTGGTGGCTTTCAATTCCCGTTAAGCACCAGAAAGCTTGGGTCAGCATTTTATAGTTTGGGTGGGGAGGGGCAGTCAGCACAACTCTGGAACTTTTACAAACATGAAAATGAAAAGCCCAATCTGACACCATAGAGTTGCAAAGAGTAGGTACGTAAGAAAAACGACCCAGCGCCGTGTAAGCCAGAGTGAAGTGACAAAATGGCAGGAACTACTTGCCACGTAGTGAGAGTCAAAGAAACAACATCCTCTATACTGGATTGTGTTTACAGGGAAAGTATGAAAAGACGAAAAAGAAGGAATTTAAAACACATAGGGGGACAACAGATATGGAAAGAAAAAGGCCTCAAAAGAGAAAATCGAAATGTTCAAAGAAAGAAAATGTACTCAAAAAAAAAAAGAAAGAAAAGGATTTGGAAACCGCACGGGCTGAGCCGTCCTCCCCGTTGTCAGACCAGCGACGATGGAGGACGGGAGGCGGGCGCCGGGCGGGCCGCGGGGGCGCTGCCAGTCGCCGTCGCCCCCCTGGCCAGTGGCTGCTGGCGTGGCTGCCCACTGGTTTAAGAGGGGCACGCCCTTCGCCGCAGAGGACCCACGGCGCCCGCGAAGCCCCCCGCCTGCCTCCTTCATGCACATCAATTGATGGCTCCGGAGGGAAAACAAAGACCAAACCTGGGTGGGGGCCTGAGGAGAGGGCTGGGAGGGGGCTCACCCCTGCAGCCCCTTGCTCCCCACCTCAGGGAGGGCTGGGACATCTTTTGGGTACATCTGTGTGCACCCACAGACGGGGTCACGGCAGAATAAAACAGACAGTTGGCTGCGGGACTTCAGCTCTCGTGCCTCATCAGCTCATTCGACATGTTGGTGGAGGCTCGCTGTGTTCCTGAGCCAGGAATGCAGTGGTGAGACAGACAGACAGTTTCCGCCCTGAGACCCTAATGCCAGGCAGAGCTGTGCACAGGAAATGTGCGTTTAATCCCACAGGAATGTTTCCTGGGCTTGCCACAGGGGCCACGTGCCAGGCCAGGGCGAGCCCCTGCTTTCTCAGAGCCTTTATTCTGGTGGGGGCCACGGATTGTGAGCAGGAGGGCACGTGGAATCCCACGGGGAAAAGCGCTACGAAGGGAAGTAAAGCAGGGGGCCAGGGCCGCTGTCGCAAAGTCCCGCGGACCAGCTGGCTGACCACAGGGATCTGTTGTCTCTCACTCCTGGAGGCGGAAATCAAGATGCCCGCAGGGCCACGCATCCTCTGGGACTCGTGGGCCATCCGTGGCTCGGCTCAGTCTCTGTCTCGGTCGCACGTCCATCTGTCTCTACTGTCCAAATGTCCCCCCACAGAGACACCCGTCACCTGGCTGAGGACCCGCTACCCACTTTAGGCGCGTCTTCAAAGATGTTAGCTTCGCAAACGAGCGCAACGTGGGTTGGGACTGGCCAAATCCAAGCCACAACATACGCGTCGATAGAGACCATTTTGTTTGTACTAACTGCCCGTCACGCCTGTGGCACGCCATGCCAGTCGCAGAGTGGACAGAGCGGGCAGCGTCCGTGCAGATCCGAGCCCGCTAGCAGGCGGCCAGGTGCCCGAGGGCGGAGTAGCGTCCCCTCAAAAGTCCTGACCCCCGGGCCTGGGCAAGAGGCCTCGTTCGGAGAGAGGGTCTTTGTGAGGGGGCCGAGCTGAGTGAGGTGGGCCCTGAACCCAGCAGGACCACTGCCCTCGCGAGGAGAGGACGCAGTGATGGAGGAGTCGGCCGTGCGGGGTCGGGGACAGAGGCTGGGGACGCGCATGGTCAGGCACGCCGCGGCCACAGGATGCCCTGGACGCCTCGCTGACACCCCGATTTCAGGCCCCCCCCAGAACCGAGGCCACACGTGGCTGTGGACCCAGGCCACCTGCTCGGGGGTGTTTGTTACAGCAGCCGAGGAAGCTCATACGAGCAGATGGCCACACCAGAAGTGACGTCACAGGCGCAAACGCCCGCCCAGTGCCCACTCCTGTCTGGGCCCCGGGCGCCCAGAGGCTGAGGCCTGGAGAGGGGCAGAGAGGGTCGCGGGCGCATTCTGGGGGGTGCGTTTGGCTCGGGTCTGTCAGTATCAGCGGTGAGAAGGGCTCCAGGCGGGTGACGGCGGCGGGCACAATAATCCCAACAGCACGGGACCCCGGTGGCTCTGTCACGTGCCTTCCGTTCCCTCCTCGGCGCAGTCCTGAGGGGCGGGTGGTTGCTGTCCCCTAGCTGCAGGTGAGGGCGCCGAGGCCCCAGCTGGGCAGGCGGCTGCGCAGCGGAGCTGGGTTTGTGCCCAGGCCCCTCCTGCGCCTGCGTTTGCTCCCCTGAAACAGGGGCTGCTCCGAGTGCTTAGCGTTAGCACACAGTAGGCGCTCAGTAGCCGCTAGCTAGGGCTCTGAGTGGGAGGCGCCGGGCGGCCTGGCCTTTCTGAAGGAGGGAGATGGATAACCGAGGAGCCAGCCTCCCTCTCCAGGCTGCGCGTGTGCCCAGGCCGCGCCGCCCACCGCTCGGCACGGAGACACCGCCCGGGCCAGCTGTGGCGTGGCCGGCTGCCGCCCCTGGCACAGGAGCCTGCGGTGGGCAGCGGGGTCCGGGCAGCAGAAGCCGCTGAGAGCTCCTGAGGGGCGGAGGGCAGGGCCCAGAGCCGCCGGGAGTGCTGCAGAGCCCGCGGAGGCCAGCGACTGGCCAAGGCCGGTCTGGAGAGGGCTCGGCCACCGCTGGTCCTGCACCCGGGCAGCCCTGCTGCCCCCGCAATGAGCTTCCACTGGCTGGAAGGCGAGCAGGGCTGCCCGCTGGTGGCAAGGCCTCGACGCTCAGCAAGGGGAATTCCTACACACAGCGTGGGCGGAAAGAGGAGGAGGAGGAGGGGAGGGGAAGGAAGGGAGGAGGAGGAGGAGGAAGAAGGAAGGAAAGAAGGAGGAGGGGGAGGAGGGAAGGAAGGAGGAGGAGGAGGGGAGGGTGAGGAAGGGAGGAGGAGGAGGAGGGGAGGGGAAGGAAGGGAGGAGGAGGGGGAGGGGAGGGGAAGGAAGGGAGGAGGAGGAGGAGGGAAGGAAGGGAGGAGGAGGAAGAGGGAAGGAAGGAAGGAGGAGGAGGAGGAAGAGGGAAGGAAAGAAGGAGGAGGGGGAGGAGGGGAGGGGAAGGAAGGGAGGAGGAGGAAGAGGGAAGGAAGGGAGGAGGAGGAGGAAGAGGGAAGGAAGGAAGGAGGAGGAGGAGGAGGGGAGGGGAAGGAAGGAAGGAGGAGGGGGAGGGGAGGGGAAGGAAGGGAGGAGGAGGAGGAGGGAAGGAAGGGAGGAGGAGGAGGAAGAGGGAAGGAAGGAAGGGAGG
>JAKSZT010054317.1:510713-539823 GCA_026826555.1 Tolypeutes matacus
GGAGGAGGAGGAGGAGGGGAGGGGAAGGAAGGAGGAGGAGGAGGGAGGGCAGGGCTTCAGCACACTCGAGGGCGTGGGGTGAGCGGGCGGGAGTGCCCAGGGTCCGAGCCTGGCGTGGGGAGGCCCATCCCGCCTGGGAAGTGCCCTCCGCAGGCACCAGGTCCCTCTGAGCCCTCTGAAGCCCCGCTGGAAGCCCGCTCAGAGGCCGCCGTCCTCCCCCCGTCTTTGTCGCTGGCTGCCGGGGTCTCGGGAGTTGCGCTTGGCGATGTGACTGGCCACAGCTGTCCCCGAAGCAGAGGGGATGGCGCAAGAGCAGCTGGCGGCCCCGCGCTCTCCGGGACGAGGCAGAACAGCAAACAGCCCGGGCAGGTCCCGAGCCCAGCGCCGTCGGGCCGCGCTGCTAAGGCCCGCGGCCGCCCCCACGCGCCAGGGCAGGTGCGACCCCCGGGTCTGCGGCGCGCCGGGCTCCTCGCTTCCTGGCCTGCGGCGCGGCAGCCGGGGTGCCAGTCGGCTTCCCATTTCCGTGCCCACCGCTCCCTAGAGACCCAGCTTTCCCTCGGTGGAGGGACAGACGGACGGATGTAGGACGTGTGGTCGCGTGCTTTTATGGGGGACGGTGCAGACAAAAAGCAAAGCCCACGGCAGCCAAGCGCCCACCAAGAGGTGCGCGGGCAACAGAAGGGGTGCGCCGGGCGCGGGAGCACGGTCCCACCGCACCCACGGGCCGTCCGGGCTTCGCGCTGAGCGGAACAAGCCAGGCGCGAAAGGGAGACTGTCCCGGCTCCACTGACAGGCGCCTTTCCCGAAGGCCCAGCGTCTCCCCTGAGTCCAGCTGACGTGCCAGGCGAGCCCCCTAGCTCCCGGAAGGGCCCTCGCCTGTCCGCTCAGGCCGCCTGCGGGGCACAGGCTCCACCTTGGGAACCGAGGGCCTGGGCAGGACGGCGGGGAGCGCACGGCCTCTGGGTGGCCGCGCTGTGCGGGGCCCGCAGCGGCCTGACCCTGGCAGCCCTCAGGGCGGCCGTCCTCAGGTGACAGCAGGTGAAGCCCGTCAGCCCCGAACTCGGGCAGCCCTGAGTGAAAGCGGGCTGCGGCGGGCGGCCCCCCGGGAAGTCCTCTGCGGTGTGAACATAACGCCTGGAGTGCCGCGCTGTGGCGATGGTCGCCTGCCCTGGACACCAGCCCTACGCTTTGCTCATGAATTGGAAACGTCCAAGGGGAGTTGCCAACCCGAAGCTTCGGGTAGACACTGGGCCCTTTGAGGACTTTCTAACGGCTTCTTCCAGGGGAGCAGGAACTTGCAGCAGAGGTATTCCCCATTTATCAGTCCTGTGACCCTCGTGCTGTGTTTCCACCGAAAATGCTGTCACCCCACTCTGGGCCTCTCCTTATAGCAACTGCCACCACCTTAATCTCTTGCCCGAATAAACCCATTAGCTGCCTGGCAGGTCTCCTTGCACCGCCCCCCCCACCCTCAGTCTCCACGTAGCAGCCAGTGTGGGCTCTTAAAAGCCCAGTAGAAATCAAATAGCATTCATGTCGTGTCCAAATCCAGTGCTTCCCATCGCTCTGGGAAGATGACGACACCCCTCACCACGGCCAAGGCGGCTGAGCATGACCTGCCCTTGCTGCCGCCTCCAACCCCGTGGCTCACCCTCTCTGGACTTCTTCTGTTCTGTGAACTCATAAAGCCTTACCTGCCCCAGGGCCTTTGCACTTGTGAGTGCCTCTGCCTGAACTGCCTTCTTCCAGTTCTGAATTTTTCATTCTGAACTCGCTCTACTGTTGCGTTCTCAGGCCCTCTGTGACCATCTCGGCTAAAAGAACTGTGGCCCCTACCCCCACCCCTGTCCCCAGGAGTCACTGAATTTCATCTCTCTTCTCTACTTGTACCCGAGTACGGGTACCTGATGTCATCTTGAAGTTCTACGTGTTCACTTCTTTTTCTTGAACCTCCCCCTCCTCTTCCCCCCCACTGACATGTAAGAGGAAGGAGGTGGAAATCCTGTACGCGGTGGGAAACCCCAGCCCCAGAGCGTGCCCAGGGTGGAGCAAGGCCTCCAATTTACTGAAACTTTGCCTGGTGCACACACCAGATGACAAGAGCGATGCCACATCGCCGCATTCCCACGGCTCTTGAGTCAGATTCTGGCCTGACAGACGCTGGCTCTCTGGGGGCCCCCGGCCAGGTGGGTTCTAACCGGCCGCACCTTCCCAGGCTGCTCGAGGAGCTGAACCTGACTCGCCGTCCGCTGAGAAGTCTGTCACGTGGTGCTGGCGTTCCCTTTGCCCAGTGCTACCCGCTTCAGAAACTTAGCCCTGAAGGATCCTGGCACAAGCACGAAGTGAGTGAGTACAAAGGTGTTCACTGCGGCACATACGGTGAAAAGTTATGGAGCATTTACAGCCATGGAAAAGAAATAAAACTTTGCTTTAAAAAATGAAATTAGAGTTTTGCACACGATTTAACAAAGTGGAGAAGCACTCCCGAATGGAAACAGAGACGGCAGAATGTAGCTAGGGCAGGGGCTGGCAAGCTTTTCCTGTGAGGAGCCAGAGAGTGCCGTTTCAGACCTGGAGGCCTCACCCCCTCCCCTCTCCCTGACGCCTCCTTCCCGCTCCTTAGTAATCCTGTAAAAATGTAAAAACCAGCCTCAGCACTCTGCCTGCCATAGTTTGCCCACCCCTGAACTAGAGAGTAGCCTTAACGCAGCGTAAATTTCATGCACACGTAGAGGCATATTAAAAAAACCAGGAAGAAATAGAGCAAAATAAAAACAGTGGTTATCGCTAGTCTGCCTGATATGCAACAAGATTTGGTATTCTAGATTAAAAGTCTTAAAACTCTTTATTCCTTTTGATCCAATAATTCTCCATCCAGTCCCCCACCCCCAAGGACTTCATGAGACACAGCCGGGTTAGCATAAACTTTCTGTAAAATAATGAAGTTTTGGAAATATTTTTTATTTTTCATTTTCACTCATCAGCGGAGGTTCTTCCCAGAAGATTAACACCTTGTATATATTTAAATGTTTCTCTTCCCAGAGAAAGAACCCCCAACCACTGGTTTCCCCAAGGTGGAAACCTGGGGGTGCCCTGTCTTTTCTCTGCCGACACCCGAGACATCTGGTCAACCAAGGCTGCCATCCGTGCTCTGCCAAGTCAGCTCCCTCCCCACAGCTTGCACCTCTCTCTCCTTGGTTCCTGCATCCAGGATGCTTGACTCTTCATCCTTTGTTACACAGGAGCTAGGCGGAAATATCTTATGGGACCTTCCTTCCCTAAACAGCTCAAGCAAGTCCTATTGCTTTTTATACAAATGCCCAAGTTCTTTATAGATTCTAAAGCTACTGGAGCTCTAGAATTTCCAAATGAGAGAGACTTAGGGATGGCGATAGGGCCGGAGTGGGGATGCTTTGAGATTTTCCTGTGAAGCTGTGTTTGCAAGATATTGCCACCAGTTGCAATAAAACAACCTGGGGAGTCTTTTTAAACATGTTTCTGTAAGTAAATTTAAGACTATATAAAAAGTAAGGTTACAAAATCATGAAGATTAATTATCCTCGTTGATTTTACTTTGATTTCAAATGTAGAGTTTTGGAAGTAGACAATAAGTGTTTGATACATTTACTGCCCAAAGTGAAATAGGTTACTTTGTGCAGGAACTAAAACCACTAGAAAATTAAGAGTCAAGTTTTTAACGCCTGAAAAGGAGGGAACAACTCATATGCAACTGGATCCAAGGATATAATCTACAAAACAGAGAACTAGTATTAAATATGTTTATGGCTTGGAAATGGATGTCTCCAGAACACTGGCCACATTTGAGTATTTCCAAGAAAGCCATCCCCTTCCTGAGTTAGGAGGCAATAGAGAGAGAACTTGGACTCCAGCCTGGCATTGAGCTCATTAATCAGGGAAAATTCCAAGGTAAGTTGATTTATCTGGCACTTGGGCTGAGTGTTGACAGTCTTGGAGCTTTGTCCGAAGCCGTGGAGATTCCGGGAGAAACTTCTCTCCCTTATGAACTCTTTTCAGTTTAAATTTGGCCCAAATTCCTCGATGAGCAGCTGTTTCCAGCACCTTGTGGAAGGACATGGAGTTTCTCCAAGGGCAGGGAGTGTGCTTATGGCCCCTTGTTCCCAGCTCGGTATAATGTCATCCTCATGGATAGGGATGGGCTCATTAATGGAAGGCAGGTTGGGAATGGGAGGTGATGCTTAATATTGTATTATCAATGAGGCTGACTGAGAAAGTGTGGAAATGGATGGAGTTGATGGGGACACAGTCCAATGAGCACAGCTAACACTGCTGACGTGTAAATGGGACTGTGGCTGAAAGGGGTCTCTGTGGACGTGAATGCTACCTGAAGGGAACCAGAGAATAATCTGGGGTGTGCGTGACAGGGATTCCGGGGCTGGATGGAGAGTGCGGTTACTAGTGTAACTATAAGAGTGATCTCTTTCCGCAGAGTGCTAAGACTATGGCGATACACGGGAAAATTACAACTAATGTGACTTATAGACTAGAGTAAACAGTAATGTTGTAATACTTTGCAGCAATGGCAAGAAATATTTTTTCAATTCTAAGGGACAACAACATGGGATATTTCCTTTTGGAGTAATGAAACCATTTTAAAATTGACTGAGGTGATGACAGCACAGCTCTGTGATGAAAATGAGAGCCGCTGAGTGCACACTTTGAATGGACTGTACAAAGCAAGAGACTGTATCACGCTGGGAATCCACTGGTGGAAGATGGACTGCGGTTAGCAGGACAAACAGGAGAACATTCTCTCATGAACTAGAACAAGCATGTAACACCAATACAGGGTGTTAATAATCAGGCGGGTTGTGGGGAAAATATACCAACTGTAAGAGCAGTAATATTTTGTTATAGTTTGTAACAAATGTGTCACAACAATGCAAGGTGGAGGTGGTGGGTGGTGTATAGAAGCTTTGTATGATATGCATGTTTGTTTTGTAAGTTTACAAATTTTACTATACGCTTATTGTTTATGTATATTCATATATAAATGATATTCTTCAATAGAATTTTATTCTAAAAAGACTGTGTGTAAATGTCATCATCATGGACAGGGAAGGGCCATTAACAGGGCACAAAAGCACACAAACCTGAAAGAGAGTGGCGCCCGAATCCGACTACGTGAAAACGGTTCATGTGCACATGTGCATAGGAATGCATGCTTATATGAATGCACACTTATACCTATGTGTGCGCATAAAGGCCCGTAGAGCTATATGTACATGTGAATGTGTTTTTATATGTATGTGTACACATACAGGGAAAACCATAGATTAAGAAAGACTGAAAAACAACAGGTTGAATTCATCATCACAGATGTGATGATAAAAGAATCCTTAGCTCCAATAGCTCGTGCTTCAAGTCAATGAAGAAGAGTTGAGGGAGCGGATATGGCTCAAGCAATTGAGTGCCCACCTCCCGCACGAGAGGTCCCGGGTTCAGATCCTGCTGCTTCCCGAAAAAACGAGAACAAGCAGAACAAACAAGAAAACCAACTTGGGGAAGCCAGTGTGGCTCAGGACTGAGCGCCGGCTTCCCACGTACGAGGTCCTGGGTCCAATCCCTGGCCCCGGCACCTCAAAAAAAAAAAAAAAAAAAAAAAGTTGAAAAGGATACTCCCAAAACAAAAAATTCCGTTTTTTAAGAGCCTTAGTTTAGGTCTCACCCTATTTGTGACCCCAAAACCGGGCACCAGCACCAACCTGACACACGGTCTCGCCAGATTGAAAGACTGAGCACGTCGACAACGCGCCGGGGGTTAGGGGGCCAGGCTTTCCCACAGGCTGCTGGGGGCTCGTGCGTGTACCTCTTCTCTGGGAAGCACTTTTGTCAGTGTGTCTCAGAGTTTAAAATATGTTCTCCCTTTGACCCAGCAATTCCGCTTTGGGAACACACAAGAGCACTGCTGCCCGCTCGGGGGTTGTTGCAGGGACATTTTTGAGACTAATTAAATCAAGTGATGAAGGAGTTTGCAGTCAGAAGAGGCATGTAGTTTCCTATAAAACAATTTAGGTTTTTTAGAGAATACCGAATGCCACGATAGCAAGATAAAGACTTGTTCAGAGTTGAACTCTGAGAAAAAAAAAGAATCCATTAATTTATTTACTCATTTTAAAAAATTCTAGTGATGACAATACAAAAAATAAAAGTAATGATATCCCTGCATCCCCTGTTTTATAAAACAAGTAAATTACAAGTTGGGAGAGCCATCGGACCCCACTGAGAAAACCTGCCGTGTGCCTTTCCTGTGTCCAGCGCAGGCCTTACGACCTGAGCGCAGTTTCCTGCGTCTGGGAAGGAGAGGAGCACGGAGATGCCGCTGCCACCCCGTTCATTCCAAGCACGTGTAGAGACCGTGTGCTCCGTGCAAGCCCCTGGAGATATCCCAGGCTGCTTGTAACCACAAAACAAAGCAAAAACGGGCTAAAGACAGGTCCATCAGCAAGAAATTACACTGCGCTCGCCGGGGCATTACATGGCATTTAAGTCGGCGCCCGAGAGCCGCACGTGACGCCTCCTCAGGCCTCAAGCTGACGCCGAGCAAGGCTGGCAAGTTGCAGAACGACCGATGGAGCCGTCACCCCACCGCCGCCTGGCCCCCCTCACACTCCCCGGTTTTGCGCTCCCCATTGCTTGAGTAACTGAAACTCTTTTTAGAAACTGTTGACGGCTCTTAGGATTCACGTTTTGAGCTTCACTCGCCACGATCTCCCAGCAAGGAAGTCTAGAGGAGTGCGATTCTCGGGGAATCACTTCGATTTTTGCCTTCCGGGAGGCAAACGGTCTCGTGGCCCAGAGGGAGGGCGTGCCTGCGTGGCAAGCACTTTCGTCCTTTGCCCGAGCCTGCGGGTGTGCTTTCCGTGCGAGGTCGAGCCTGAGCGCACACGTGCACCTCTAGAGCCTGCCTCTCCCCAGGCCGCAGCCGCTTTGCCATTGCACAGCCCCCCCCGCCCCCCACGGAGCCCAGGCTCCGAGGCAGCAGCCTGAGCCCTTGTCCTGCACGCCAGGTGCGACGTCTGTGGCGGACAGGCTAGGGCGGTGGACACAGGGCGCCAGCGTGGGCCGGGGAGGCGCGGGCGTGCTCTTCTGTGCAGCAAACCACACCCTTGGGCCTTTGCAGACTGTCACACAATCAGCTGCGATCTTTAGGCACCGCAGGTCTCCCGCGAGCGCGAGCGTGGTGAGGCGGGCGTGATCTCCTTGAATCATTCGCTCCTGCGTGCATGCCTTGACCGCGGCTTTGGCCCCGACAGGACGGCACACCTTCTCCTAGGACGCGTGGACGCAGCTGTGCTCCCTGGGGCATCTGGAGACGTGTCGGCTGCCACGCTGCTGTGGGCACTTGGCGTGGAAGCCACGGGCGCCACTCAACGCCTGCCGGGCACACGACACACCGTCTCCCACTGCAAAGAGCTGCCCGGGCCCAAGAGGCCAGCGGCGCCGTGCGGGAACACCCTCGTGGCACTTGCATTCCAGGGACAAACTGCAATCCACACGCTGTGAGAAGAGGGGAGGGGGCAGTGGGCCTAGGAAGGCCTGCGGTCAGGACGGCTGACAGAGATGAGCAGAGAGGAAAGGGGCGCAGCACGGGCCGGCCCCGGGCTAGAGACGCTGTGATGTGCTCGGGGACAAGGAGGGCAGGCGGCGAGGAGGAGTGCGAGGCAGCGCGGGCGAGACGGTGGGCCTTGGAGCCAGTGAGCACTTTGCGGCTTTCATTTTTTCTGATTTAAAAATTTCCAAAATTTACATGTACTCTATACTCACCGAGCAACACTCCTGCTTTCCTCCTTCTCCCATCGCCTTGGAGATCTGCTTTCTGTCGGTACAAATTTGCCATTTTTAGATAGCTCGTGTAAGTGGAATCTTCTAGCATCTGTCCTCTGACTGTGGCTTATGTCACTCAGCTTCGTGTCTCGAGGTTCGCCCACGCTGTCGTGTCAGGACGCGCTTCTGATACGAATGTCACTGCACTTCACTGACAGGCCACGCTTCGTCCGCCCCTGCGTCTGCCCAGGGGCCTTTGGGCTCTCTGCGCCTTCCGGCTGTCGCGGGCAGTGCTGCGGTGGGCACTGGGCCCTGCTCTCAGTCTCTTTGGGTAGGGACCTAGGAGTGGGCTTGCCAAGTCTATCTGTGGTAATCCCGTATCTAACTCTTTGAGGAAAAGCCTTACTGCTTCCCACAGCGGCTGCACCATTCACATTCCCAAGGGCTGTGGATATTAATTATTTATTGTCAGACTCCCTGCGGGTCACTGGAGAATCCCAGGGCATGGAAGCAGCCGTGGCCCCTGCTCTCTCACAGCTCAGAGGCCCCTGGGAGAGAGAGAAGCAAGAAACACGAAAGTAAGACTCAAGAACCGACAACTCCCCAGCGACTTCTCTGGGGGGTGGGGGGCCCTGGACTGGGGTGGCAGCCAAGGAGAAGCGGAGCGGACGGGAGCTGAAATGCGGGCTCCTGTATTGTCACTCAGCAGTTTCCGTTCGGGGGGGTGGAGCCGACGGCTGCGGGCACAGCGCTCTCACGTTAGGGCTGCTGCTATGACCTACCCATCAGCAGGGCGCGTGTGCCAGGCACTGTGCTAGGTGCTTCCCTCTGGGCCGCCACGAACGCGCTCACAGCTGGGCAGTCTCGCCCTCCACCCGCACAGCTCCGAGAGGAGAGGGCAGCTCTCTCCATCCTCTTTAACCGCGGGGTCTCTGGAGCCAGAATCCTGGATGAGCCCATCACCCCACTCGCGGCTCCTTAAACTCGGGGCCAGCTTCCTGGTTAGGGAAACCGAGCGCCCGACTCCCCCCGGGGCGTGTGTTCAGAGACGCGGCCCGTCCCGAAGACACCTTTTGCAGAAGAGCGGAAGGAGGTGCGTGGCCCCCGACGGGGGTCTGCGGGCCACAGCCCGGGGCTCTGGCCTCCATCCCCTGCCCTGCCCTCCCCCACAGCAGCTCCACCTGCTGGGAGCGGGCAGAAGCCCGCGATGCTGTTGCCGTGGGCGCCGGGGCCGGGGTGGGCGCCGGGGCCGGGGTGGGCGCCAGGGCCGGGGACCGGCTGGGAGCGCCTCTCCAGCCCGCCTGCGATGCGATTAAACTGCAGTCGGTCTGTGCTCATTGGGGAATCCTTCTCTGAACGAACCCACAGGGCAGCTCCCGGCGTTATGTCCAGGCTGTGATTTTCAAACTGGGCCCCTGGGAACCCCTGGCTGTCCAAACTCGGCGGATAGCAGCCCGCTGCTCTCGGGAAAGCCTCTGAGGACTTTGCTCCTGAAGGAGCACTGGAAAGCCGTCGCCCTTGGTCATATTGGGCCTGGGTTTGTTTTCAGCTGAGGCACAGTTCAGATGCCGTGACCGGCACAGATGTCAAGTGACAGCTCCGTGGACTTCACCTCTGTGCAGGCTGGCAAAGCCGCCACCGTGCTGAGCTGCACAGCAGTGGGCCGCTCGGCCCCCGGGACGGTGCCTGGGGTCCCCCAGCAGGGGAAGATCCAGCTGGCAAACGGGGCTTTGCCGGCTTTATGGTCTCCACCCCGATGCCGACGATGCCACTGAGTCACAGACGCACACACAGACAGCGCGTGAATGAGCGGCCGTGCTCGTGCTGCAATAAAACTTTATTTACAAAAGTTCTCTGTTTTAGATCATTGTGCTTTCCAAATAAAGTTGTTTTCAGATATGATTCACATACCACGTACCACACAATTCACCCCCGTAGAGTGACTGTCAGTATATTCACAGACACGTGCAACCACCTCCCCAGTCAATTTTAGACATTTTTAGATAAACGCAGGTATTTTATCACCACAAAATGAAACCCAGCTATCACCTCCTTATCCCCCCAAACTCCCCAGCCCTAAGGAGCTACTAATTTTCTTTTTCCCTCCCTCCCTCCCTCCCTTCTCTCTTTCTTTCTTCTTCTTATTTTTTAATCTACTTTCTGTCTCTATAAATTTCCCTTTTATGGAAATCTCATACGAATGGAATTTTATAACGTGGTCTTCGTGTCAGGCTTCTTTCACTTAGTGTGTAGCGTGTATTAGCACTTCTTTCCTTTTTGTGGCTGAATATTCCCTTGTATAGATTCATCACATTTTGTTCACCCAGTTCTCAGATGATGGGCTTTTGGGTTGTTTCTGCTTTTCTTATGGGTAGTGCTGTTATAGGTATTTGTGTACAAGTTTTTCTTTGGACACCTGTTTTCAATTCTTTTGAGTAGATGCTAACGTGGAATTGCTGGGTCATATGGTAATTCGATGTTTAACTTTTTGAGGTGCACAAGATCACTGCACTTTAGCGTTTGGCAGATCTTGGAAAATCTGTGTCCCAACACCTCATTTCCTAAGAGAAGTGAGATCTGGGGGCATTAAGTGCCCAGTTCGTGCCACTCCGAGGCCTCAAACCCAGGTCCTTTGTCTGCTGGTTCAGGGTTCTCACCGTGTCGGAACACGGCATCCTCCAACCACCTTTGCTCCCCTCGCCTGGTGAGGTTTCCCGGCTCTGCAGGCCTTTGTGGTGGCTAAGCCTCTGCTGTGGGGCCACCTGTGCACCCCTGGCTTCTACCCCCAGATGCCAGGAGCCACGCCCGCCCCCCAGTTTTAACAGCCAGAAATGTCTCCAGACCTTGTCAAGCAAACCCTGGGGGTTGGGGGACAAAATCACCTTCAGTTTTAAGGGATGTGAAGCTGACCTGGCTCTCAGAAGGTGACCTTCTTTACTTAAAAAAACAAAGAAACAAAAAACACAACTACTTTTAAAGAAGTTTTAGGTTACAGAGAAGTTACATAGAAAATATAGAGGATTCCCATAGACCTCACCCTCTCCCCTCTCACATCTTCCCCTATTAATAGCATCTTACATTAGTGTGGTACATTTGTTACAATTGATGCATAAATACTGAAGCACTGCTTCTAACCATGGTCTAGTTTACATTATAGTTTACACTTTGCACCATACAATTTTATAGGTTTTGACAAAATATGTATGGCTGGTATCTGTCATTGCAAAATCATGCAAAAACAATTCCAATGCCCTAAAAATACCCCATATTATGCCTATTCTTCCCGCCTCCTCCCCTCAGAACCTCTGGTATTCACTACCTTTTTATCAATGTTACAAGTTCTTCCGTTACTACAATAATAATATGTCCACTTTGGCCCATAGTTGCATTCCCCCCTTAGGTTTGCTCATTCCTCAATCTTGAGGATTTGGGGAGGCTGATGCCCACTTTGCTTCTGATTGAGAGGGGTTTAGCCCTTATGGGGCAGATGGAAGGAACTGTTTTGCCTGCAGTTGTAGATGCTCTTTGTGTTTTGGGATTGGGGGTTGTCCATCGTCATCATTTTGTTCACTGTTCTGGGCAATCCGATGACCTGGAAAGTAGGTGTTGGCTGCAACTCTGCTGAGATTCAGAGCTCAACTGACATATGAACAGACCAAAGATTTAATTCTCTGGGACTTATATTTAGTGGATATAGTGCTAATTATAGGTTTAAATTAAAGGAGTAGGAGAATATTGTGTAGGGAAAGTATAAATGAGCCTAACTCTGTTACATTGGTGAAATAGGTTATCCTCTATTCCAAGGTAAGGCCCACTGACAGGGTGCTGTTTTCATGGGCTTGTTTGCCTTGCCTTTCGTGTCCATATGTCTCTAGAGCCCTCAGCAGCCCCCTTGCTTGAGGCATTGTTTATTGTGACAGTTAGTGAGATTCTCCTAAGACATGCTTAAGTGTAACCTCTGGAATGACCTCCTGACTCACTTTGAAAACTGTTAGCCACAAAAACTCTTTTGTATTTAATTTTTCCCCCATTTGGTCATTGCATTGCTGGCTGGCACTTGGAAATAATCCCTCAGTGTCAGGGAGGCTCATCCCTGGGAGTCATGTCCCATGCCAGGTGAAGAGGTAGTGAGTTTATTTGCTGAGTTTGGCTTAGAGAGAGGCCATGTTTGAGTAACAAAGAGGTTTTCAGGAGGTAACTCTTAGACAATAGATATTATCAGACTGTGTCAATTTTACAAGAATAAGGTTCATAAATATAAGCATTAATATTGAGGGCTTGGTGTATTGGCCTGACTTCTTTTACCAGGCACTGCCTACGTAATTGAGAGATTTTTGCCCATCTGTTAGAGAATGTAGTAGGACTCTCCAGGATAGGAGTTTCATATTTTGTTGGTTATTGTGTGGGTCTCCACCCACTGATAGCCTTCTTTAAATCTTAAAATTATTTTAAACATCATCTACCTTTTTGGAAAATTATATAACTGGCTCCCCCATTTTTTTAAAACCAGGCTTTTCTTTAATTTTCAGCAACTGATAGTTCTATACCCATATTTTCTATGGCAGTGCTTCTCATACTCTTACGTGCAATGAAATCACATGGAATCTCACTAAAATGCAGATGCCGAGCCAGAAGTTCTGGGTTGGGACCTGCGGCTCAGGGGAGGCCGACCTTGAGTACTGAGACCTGATGTGCGGGATCTTGTTTTAAGTGCTGCCCCAATCCTTGTCAAAGTGGATATTTTTAAGAAACATATCTTAATTGTGTCTCAGTTGCATCTATAAAACAACGTGGGAGGATTCCACAATCTTTGCCTCTGTGGGCTGATAAATATGCAGGTGAGTGTTCACATTTCCGGCACCCATGGACTGGCAGAGGTCTCTGAACTGCATGCAGATGAGCCATGCGACCAGCTCTTCCAACCGCACTGCCTCCACCGAGCCCTGCCTGCTGGAAAATTCTGAAGCCCCAACTCCTTTAGGTCTAGAAAATAGTGGGTTTTATCCTATAGGAGTCCCTTTTCGGGCTAACCTAAGGCCAGCCACGACTGTGGTCTCCATTGAGAAGGAAAAAAAAATTAGGCGGTTATGGCAGAGAAAAGAAAGAAATGCCGGGCTTAATCAGCTCCTCGGAGCAGAATTAACAAGACCCTGAGGGGATTCAAAGAACGACTGTTACCCAGACTAGCAGGGCCAGGACCAGGGTGACGCAAGTGAGGCACCAAAATGCTCAAGCATCAGAATAAATAGTATTTTCATGATGCAATATTTGAAAAAACAGCAAGAATGCAATAAAACCCCATGATGAACAAAATATTGGACTTGTAAATAGAGACAGAATTTGACAGTCTGTGTTGAGCTGTACTGAGCATGAGGCAAGAGGAAAAATGTATGCTGATCCATCTGTGTTTTTATGTATTTTTTATTGATTAATTTTTCCCAGGAGTAGATTTTGAAAATATTATTGGTGAGTTTGCTTCCATTAAAGCCAAAAAGTAAAATTATAATAACTTCTTTGTGGTTTTTTTTTTTTTTTGGTATAAATAAAACATTTGAACATAAAATAATGTTTTGAGTTTAAACATACCTATGTTTCGATTTTTCAATGTTTTTTCAACTACTTTAATGTCTTGGAAAAAAATAACCATAAAAAAATTATATAAAAACACAAATATAGGGGTGTATATATTTTCCTTTGCCTCGGGCTTCAATATCTCTCTGAACATACTGGACTTTATTTTAATTTTTGCTATTTTGTTCAACACAGATTATTTTACATTAACTTTAAAAATATATATATTTTATTAAAATATTATTCAACTTGATGACTGCATTTTTGGTGCCTCCTTAACGTCACCTCATCCTGGCCCCAGCTTGTCTTTGAGGATGTCCCCTCTGAGCTGAGACATGAATTTTGAGAAAGAATCAGCCGTGGGAACTGTGGGGAAAGGAAATTCCAATTAAAGGAAAGGTCGAGGGCAGAGAAAGTTTGTTCTATTCCTAGGACAGCAGGGAGGCCAGCATGGTCCCATGGCCAAAGGGTGTAGCCAAGGGATAAGGGAGGGCAGTGAGGTTAGAGAGGCAGACGGGGGCCAGAGTGACACCGACCTTGTGGGTAAGGGGTAGACGGGGAAAGGTGGCATGATCTGATTTGTTTCCAGAAGGTCCTGGGGCTGGATTTGTGGAGAATAGACTGTAGGTGGGGCAGGAGTGGAAGCAGCGACCCCAGTCATCAGGCAGTCACAGCTGTCAAGGAAAAGACGTCAGTGCCTGGACCAGGGTAGAGAGAAATTGATTCCTGACACGTCTGGAAGGTTGAGCTGGCTGGACTGGTGGGTGTGTGGTGAGAGGACTCGAGAGCGACTTCTAGGTGTTGAGTTTGGGTTCCTGGGTGGAAGGTGGTGCCATTTACAGAGATTTCGGAAGGCTGGGAGTCCAGGAGGAGATTTTGAGGGGCTGCGATAGGTTTTACTTAGGCACATTCAGTTTAAGATGGCAATTTGCCATCCATGGAAAGATCTCGAGGAGGCAGTTCAGACCAAATGTCAAGGCTGGAGATGTAAATTAGCATGAAGCTGGTGTTTGTCGATGTGCCCTGGATGAGGTCGGCACCGCAGACCGTAGAGAGGGTGTGGAAGCTCAACGCCAGCGTGGCCCCTGGTTCTCAGCCCCCAGAATAGCCCCCTCCCGCACTGAATAGGGCTGACTTGTGTAACCAGCAGGAGACCACAGAAATGTCGACGTGGGATTTCTAGGGCTAGGTCAGGAAAGGCAGCTGGCTTCCTACTTGCTCTTCCTTGGCTCACTTGCTCTGGGAGAAGCCGGCCGCCATGTCTGAAGGGCACTCAAGCAACCTACGGAAAGGCCAGTGGCCAGGAGCTGAGGCCAACAGCCAGCACCAACTTTCCAGGAGTGCCCTGAGCAGGACTCCAGACGAGTGCAGCCAGACCCAGCATCTCAACAGCAGCCTCGTGGAGACGGAGCCTAAACACCGGCTAGACCCCTCCCGAGTCCCTGACCAACAGAAACGGTGTGAGTTAATAAACGTTCACAGCTGCTTTCTGCTGCTCACTTTGGGGTAACCTGTTACGCAGCAGTGGGTGCCTAAGACAGATAGAGAAGATGGAAGTGGAGCCAGGCTTGGGCACTGCAATACCAGAGGTGGACAGAGGAGGTGGTGCCTGGGAGGAGCACCCAGGCAAGTAAGGTGAAGGCCGGGGGTGTTAGTGTCCCTGAAGGCGACAGGAGGGGGTGAGCAGCGGATCCACAGATCCGATACCAGCAGGGTGAGGAGGTAGCCATGGATTCAGGAACACAGAGGCCTTTGGCACACACAAGAGCAGCTGCATGGAGTAATGTGGTGAAAACCTAGTTGGAGTGGAGTCAAGAGAGAACAGAAAATAAGGAATGAGGCAGAGGAGACCACAAGTCTAGACAACCATTCAGAGAGAGCCCAGGCTCAGGAATTCAGGATGAGAGCAGAGAGATGCAGCCAGTTTTCAGGGCTTAGCTCTTGATGGGCCTCATAGTCTGCCGTGAGAAGCCCATACTCTAACTTGAGGGCAGGGGAAGAGTTTTAAGCAGGAAAAGGAGATGATATGGTCAGATTTTCCTTTTATAAAAGTTGCCATGAGCTCTGAGTGTGGAAGACAGCAAGACTGGAAAAGGGGGGACCATGTCCATGGCCAAGACAGTCAGGTAGGGGAGAGAGTGGGACTGGAGTGGACAGGTGGGCCTAAGGCCAGAGAGCTGTGGCCAGATGGAGAGGCTGTTAGGAGGCAGGAGATGCTGAAGGCGTGAATGAAAGTAGGTAAAAAGAGAACAGGTGAGAGGTTTTTCTGACTGGGATTTCTGTTAAAGGAGTAAAAAAAAAAAAGGTCAGTGTGTTACCATTGGACCAAAACTCACCACTGTGCCTCAGGCAACCCTTCACCCCGTGTGGTCCCCAGATCATGTTCCAAATGCCCAGCTGGAGACCATCTAAATAAGGAAGAGGGAAGCGTGGTTTCCTCGGAATGGGCAGCCTGACCTGGCAGTGTTCCAGAGGCACACATTTCTAAACCTTAGAAAGTATCAATAGGTAACAGTCAGGGGTTCTGCTTTACTACACCTTCTTCCCAAAGTCCAGGATCAACAGTGAAGTCTTCTCATGGTCTAAGACTCTAATGCATCGACTGACTTGGTGCCCTGAACCAGCTCATGATGAAATCACCAGGAAATGCAGGCCACATCTTCCAGAAGAGTTTTTAAATCTCAACAAATACATCTTTGATGTTTACTCCTTTGAACCAATTTTATGACTCCCTTTTAAGATCTTTAGTGCCACTCTCACTTTTGTTCTCATGATAAAAAGAAAAAACTGTGACCCTTGAGTTCAAATGTATATTTGGCTTCTTCTCAAGTGCATATTTCCAGTCTGTGCTTTGAAAGTTTATTTATTGGTGGGTTGAAGGTCCTTTGTGCTGTCAGGTCACATGGTAGTGCCTGGAAGGGAGCGTGTGTGACAGGGGCCTTGCGTGCCCTGAGAAAT
Source organism: Tolypeutes matacus (assembly GCA_026826555.1). Taxonomy (NCBI): domain Eukaryota; kingdom Metazoa; phylum Chordata; class Mammalia; order Cingulata; family Chlamyphoridae; genus Tolypeutes; species Tolypeutes matacus. The sequence goes on from JAKSZT010054317.1 coordinate 527,049, forward strand.
AGAGGAAAGAGGGGGGCGTGGGGTCTGCAGCCTCCAGCCTTCTGCGCCCTCTTCTTCTTTCCTGCACTATTCTTCTTATAAATAACAAAGTCTTGTTTTTAAAACGTGAGTCCATGGCCTCCCCTGCAACGCTCTCACAAAAGAACAACAGTAAGTGCTCAACAAATTCCTATGGAACAGAATTCCCAAAGTATGTCCCATATGTGACTGCAAAGTATTTAAAATAATTTAAATTTCGTATGTTGTGACCCAATGCCACGCACACTTATGTATGTGAGTGCATGGACTATATTAGCCCATCTGCGTGTTAATAATAATAAGATTATTATTATTTGCAGTAGGCGGCATTGTGTAATAGCTGAGAAGACGCAGACGCAGCTTAAACAAGAATCCCTTGGCCCCAGAAGCAAAGGTTGCGTCCTAGGGAGGAATTCAGGATTTTCAGGATTTTGGTGTTTATCCTATTAGCGATGTGTTTTGACGTGCGAGTGGCAGATGGGCAGGATTCCAACAGGAGCGAGGCGTTCCGGAGATCGTCAGATCCACGAGATGCTGGTGACTGCACAGGGCGCTCAGTGTCGGGGAGACGGGTCTGCTTCGGGGTTTGGGGGGCCGTCCACTGTGAGGCCGCAGACTCTGCCCTGCACGACGGGGTTGAAGGTGCTGCCCTGTGCCCCGGGCAGGAGGGACACACCTTCTGGGAAAAGAGGCAGCAGCTCCACAGAAGAAAGACGGGCAAAGCTGGAGCAGAGAGTGCTGACTTCTTACAAATACGAGCCATTTAATCCTCGTTTTACAGAGGAGGAAACTGAAATACAGAAAAGCTAAGTAGCTTGCTCAGCATCACACGTGGAGGGCCGCTTCTGCCTTGACCCTGGTGCCCCTGAGAAGGTGCCAGGAAGTTAGCGTGGGGCCCCCAGAGTGCGCCCCTGTCACAGGTAGAAGCCTGGCTGGATGACACCCCGTGGGCATCGTGCAGTGCAGCCAAGAGAGGGAACGTCTTCTCAGGAAGAGTTTGGAGCGGTTAGTGTTCTGACAATATGTAATTTTGAAGCAGAACCGTATTTTAAATACTAGGATAATTTTTTGTTTGGCCTGGATCGTTGTTTTTACATTTTAAATACATTTTCTAGCATAACAGGGTGTCTTGGCTCAAGTACAGATCAAGCACAGGCCTGGTAGGTAGTAGGTGCTTAAGTAAATCTTGTCAAACTGAATTCCTTAAGATAGTCCCAGTGTTTCTACAAAGCAAGGAGAGCTAGCATTTAGAGTGCTAAGCTTCAAAGCTAATCCTCTTCAGAAAAGGTTGCCAGGCCAAGCCCCTCCCAGAGAGAGATTCTGGAGCTCACTGATTACAGGCCGAGGAAGAGCAGGATGTTTATTCTGAGGACAGCAGCCACCTAGTGAAGGGTTAGGCATGGGCGAGACGTCAGCTTTTCCTTTGAAGAGGAACTAGGCCTTCTGAAAAGCGATTGCGGAATTTCACCCGGGAAACAAGGGCAGAGTCAGTCTATTCCAGCCATTTAGGGCAGGGCCTCGAGGATGTCAGCCGACGTGCAGGGGCAGAGTGTGTGGGAGCGGACGGCGGTTCTCTTCCTTAAAACTGGCCTTTGTGAAGGTATTTGGAGGGGCAGAGGTGTTTTAGAAGGAGAGAAAGTCAAGTATGACCCTCTGTGGTAGGAGAAAAGGCAATTCTAAAAAGGGAGCCATTGCTAATTCAGTCTGGACGGGGCTGGGCTGTGCCCTGGCCATCGGCCTCTCCCTGAGCCCTTTTGAAGAAGGACAGAGCTGGGGACATACGAGCCAGGAGGGAGTGAGGCTCCCTTGGCACCGTCCTCACTCACCTACCTGGCCTGCCCTCCTTACCACCCAGAGGGAGGACAGAGAATGGCATCTCCCAATGGTCATAAGAAGGCCATGGTCACTGCTGCTAGTTTCAGGCCTAGGTGAGCCCCAAAATCATAAATAAGGGAATAGATTGGAGGTAGAAAGTCAATGCAGGGGACCATTGAGGAGGTTCTTGTCCTTTTCCAGGAAAGAGATGACGAAAGCGTGGCCTGGGCAGGCAGCAGGAGAATGGTGAGGAGTAGAAATATCTGAGAACAATTTAGGAGAGAGGTGGACAGTCAGAAGTTTGTACTGAGGGTAGGATTGTCAAGGATTGCTGACCTATGGGATATGCAGATGGAGAGGAAATAAAAGCCAAGGAATTTACTCAACATTTTTGAGCAGGGTGATTGGGTTTATGATGGCACCATTCACAGAATGGACCAGGTTTATTATGAGATGCATTTTGAAGGTTTATTGAGTTGTTAGTGTCAGACTCTGCAAGAAGTCCTGATACCACCTGCCTAGAGTTAGGGCAGACTACAGCACTGTGGCAGTTTGAAATAATTTTATGAATCCCCAAAAGAGAACAATTATGTTTGTAAACTAATCTATTCCTCTGGGTGTGATACCCTTTGATTGCATTAAGTTCAGTTGAGGTGTCTTTGATTAGATTACCTGTAAGATTAGGCTTTGATTCAACCACGTCAGTAAGGCATGACTCAGGTTGAGTCCCTGCCCTCTTGGTAGGTCTGATATGAATGGACACTCACTCAAGAAGACCCACAAGAAGAGAGAGAGCTCAGTCATTTTTCGTTCCTGCCACATGACAGAAAGAAGTCTCAAACAGCTAAATCCCCAGGGAGAGATGGACCATTTGCCTGATAGCTTACAGCTGACCTTGGGAAGAGAGCTGAGACTGATATAGGAGGCCCAGAAAGAAATGAGCCCTATGCCAAGAGAGAGGGCTTAAGCACAGAGCCTCAGGAGGCTGGGCCCATGGAGCCTCAAGAGGAAGAGGAAGAGGAAGCCCAGAGGGGAAGGAACGAGCAGCCAGAGATGGGCGACCATCTTGCTTCAACATGTGGCAACTGACTGGTGAGAAAGCAACCTTGAGTTGGTCTTTTTACGGCCTTGTAACTGTAAGATTTCTTTTTCTGTTCGTCATCTGCTCTACGCTGTGAGTTCCATTAGGAAGCTATCATGTCTGTTCACCATTATACCTTCTCACTCAGTTCCATGCCTGAAAGTTTCTGTTGAGGGAATGAATGTGCAGATGAGTCAGCTTTTCTCCCTCTCCCTTCAGTGCTGTTGAACACACTTGTCACGGCACTCGGCCAAGCTGTCCTCTTACCTGTCCTTTACTCCCCTGTCTCCCCTAGTCACATGGGAAACCTCGGAGGGCAGGGACCCTACCGTATCCACCTTTTAAACTACTGCCTATTCTCCAGAGAGGGTGTGAATGAAGTTCTGACTAAAGAACTTGGAGTCCTCATCACTGGAAAGGTGTGCTCTATGGCAGATCAGGCCCAGCAGATCTCACTATGGTAGTGCACAGAATTCAGAGATGGTCCCCGAGATTCCTGGCCCCTGGTACACCCATAACTTCTCCTATTTATTCAATCAAATACAATGTAGGTGCTTCTGTGAAGGGATTTTGCAGTGGTAACTAAGAGGTCCCAAATCGGATAACCTTAAGGAATTCGGGGGGTGGGGGGGAGGTGGAGCAGATGTGGTGCAAGCAATTGAGCTCCCTTCTACCATATAGGAGGACCAGGGTTCGATTCCCGGGGCCTCCTGGTGAAGGCAAGCTGGCCTGCACAGAGAGCTGGTGCAGCAAGATGATGCAACAAAAAGAGATACAGAAGAGAGACAATAAGAGACACAGCAGACCAGGGAGCTGAGGTGGTACAAGAGACTGAGTGCCTCTCTCCCACTCTGGAAGGTCCCAGGATCAGTCTTCTCTTCCACCTAAAGAGAAGACAATCAAACACAGAAGAACACACAGAAAGCAGATAGCCAGCCCAAAACAATGGAGGGAGGGGGGGGGAGAAATAAAGAAATAAATCTTAAAAAAAGGGGGGGGGTTATTTAGGGAGGGTCTCTCCCATCTGGTCTTACCCATCTCCGTAGATTTAGTGACCACATGATTTTCTATGTCTCTGACATCTCTAACTCTGGTTCCCTGAACCACTGCCTTGAACCCCAGAGCCATGCTCCTGCTTAACCTTTCAAATCCAGAGCTAAAGATCAGAGATGTGAAGGAAGAGAAAGAGTCAATGCACCGTTGCCAGCTTGAAGATGGAAGGCATCACATGGCAAAGAATGTGCGTGGCCCCTAGTTGCTGATAGTCGTTCCCAACTGACCTCCAGCAGGGAAAGAGATCTCGGGACAGAATCTCACAAAGGACTGAATTCTGCCAACAGAATCCATTCAATAAAGAGCTTGGAGCAGATTCTTCCCCAGAGGCTCCAGATGAGACCTCAGCCTTGCTGGCACCTTGATTTCAGTCTTGCTCTATTTGAGCAGAGGATCCAGTCATGCCAGGCTGGACTTCTGACCTACAGAACTACGAGCTAATAAATGGGTATTATTTTAAGTGAATAAGTCTGTGGTAATTTGTTGAGCAGCAATAGAAAATATTCCATAGTTTGGGTGAAAAACCCTTGCACCCTGCCTCTCAGTTTATTTTCTTTCCAAGTATACGTAGGAGCACCAGCCTTATCTTCCAGCAACTTGAAGTGGGTAGAAAATTCGTCAGTATTTCAGTCCCTGGAAAGCAAAATTCTTCTCACACCTGCTTTACAAATGACCATGGGTGTGACAAAGTCTTACTGAGAATTCACTAAGGGCCAAGCATCTGCATCCCGTTATTTTGTTATAGCATCAGGCAACAGATCTCTCTCTCTCTTCACTCACTGGTAGATCAGATGGCCACAGGTGGCTCCAGAAGCACATCCTACCAGTTTAGTAATATCTGCATAGTTCCCAGAGGAAAGTGTCAGAAAAGGCTGCCACTGGCCTGTCCACCTACATGAATCACCTTGGACATGATGCTCATTGAATAAGCTGTGTCCTGTGGGGGTTGGGAGAGATCATCCTACCCAAAAGTTATAGATCAGGGTCTCACAGGAAAGACAGCTCGAGACCAGTAAGCGGGGTCTCCCCTGTTTAGCAGGTGGAGAAAACAGAGCTCAACCCTGATAAATAAGGACCATAAATGTGAACATTCATGACGCCTGCCCTATTGCTGGCATTTTTGGCATTTCACCTGATACATTCCTTTTACTGTTTAAGCCAATTTGAGTCGCTCTTCCTTTTTCTTGGAAGCAGAAGCATCCTAAAAATTTTGTGTCTATACTTTAAGTCTCCAACCTCACTGAAGGTGATCTCCAGGAAAGCAGGCAGCGCGCTTGGTTCTCTTCCCCGCCGTTGACCCACTCAGTGCCCGCTGTGGCGGGGACGTGGTCTGTGTGATCGACCCCCGCCCACAGCACCCGTGTAATCTTCTTCAAGGGCCGTGTGCTTTGCTCGGCACCGAGTCCTCCAGTGCCCAGCCGTGCCCGGCAGAAGGGCGCACCCTCGGGAGATGCCCGTGGGATAGATGATGGAGTAAGTGTGTCTTCATCTCATGCAGACAGGAGCTGCTTCTGTTTGGGCTGGTCCTTTTACCTTCAGTGCCTGGCATAGAGGAGGCACTCAGTAAAGAGTGTTGAGGGCATGCATGAACAAATGACCAAACAAATGGAGAAATGGATGGTGGACCTGCAGCAGATGCTGAGCTGAAACCTTGTGAAGACTTGTCTGCCGAAGCTCCGCCACCTTTTTGCCCATCTGCAATGACTCAATCTAAGGAAGCAATTGGATGGGCATGAAGACGTGCATGAGCCTCTAGTGGGATGCCTGTACTTTAAGTGTCTTCTCCATCCCCCAGCCTGGCTGGTCTGATGTCATATCTCTTCTACCACCCTCAGAACATTTACCTGGTCTTTGCATCAAGTGCAACTTGGGCTGTTGCCATAGAAACAGAAGGTAGCCTGGGAAAGGGGAGGGGGCTGCAAAGAGGAGACAGAGCCTTGGCAACTGGAATTGTCCAGGCTCTGAACTCACACTGAAAGTTCACTGTTTGCTTCCCCATAAATGAATGAAAAAATATGGGCCCCTGGCTCCAGTAAAATTGTTGTTCTTTGACTGTAAAGGGGAAAGCAACAACGCAGTGTTCAGCCCAGTTCCAGGTCCCCTGAGAGCCAGGCTTGCTCCTGGGGGTCCCCTTGGGTTGTGGAAAAGATTCACATTCTCGGACAGATTCTCTCCAGTTATTTTCTCTGAGTGAAAGTCTTTGGAAAAGGAATAAAATCATGACCACTGCCCTCCTTTAGCAGCCTGGCTTCTAGCAACAGGTTTTTCCTGAAATTTGAGTAAAGTACAGTTTTGGGCTATTGTTTATCAAGTGATTTACATGACAGTAAATCTTGCCTGTGCACAATTTTTAAAAAGCCTTCTTTTAATGGAATTGTTTATTCTTTCAGTGAGTGGATATATTCGTTATCTATTGCTACGTAACAAATTACCGAAAGCGTACGACGTCCGTTTATTTCTCTTGGTTTCGGTGGGTCAGCTGGGTGCGCGGCTCAGCTCCCCACGAGGCTGCAGTCACAGCGTCAGCCAGGCTGGCTCCTTTCCGGAGCCTGGGTCTTCTTCCAGACTTGCGTGGCTGCTGACTGAGGACCCTGCTGTCTTGCTGGCTGTCAGCTCTCTCACAGACCCTCTCACGACAGCTCTGGGTGCTGAGATGGAATCTCATATAATGTCGTCTCTCCCATCACCTTTGCCATCTTCTACTGGAGAGAAGAAGTAAGTCGCAGATTCTACCTGCACTCAGGAGAAGCACGTGACTCATTGGGGGTCAGCTTAGAACTCTGCCTGCCGTGTTCAAGCACCTATGGAGTGTCTACTCCGTGCTAGGTCCTGGGGAAACAAGACCAGCCCTCATCCTCATGCAGTGTGCAAACCATTCTTATGTATGTGTCAAATGAAAAATACCTCTTCCTGCAGACTGCCTGCTAATTCCCAGAAGCTGCAGCAAGGGTTCAGGACCACTCTTCACTCATCCATTTATGCCATCTACTTATGGGGGCCCTATCCCCACACAGGGCTCTGATGTTTGAGCAGGGGAAGGTGGTGGGTCTCTGGTCTGGAGTGCAGGTAGGAGAACTAGAACGAGTGAGCACCTGGTTAGGTGGTGCTGAGAGATGTGAGGCTTTAATGGGAACAGAAAAGAAGGTGCAGAGGGAAGGGAGGGTCTGGCCGAAGCATCAAACGTTAACACAAGCCCTTTGACCACAGCACACCGCTGCCCACTCCCCACCTGTGGTCCTGACTTATAAGCTAAATTCCCAGGAGGAGCCTAAGCTCTGCTTCTTTGCCATCTGTCAAAGGAATTTAGTGGTTTTCTTGGAAGCAGCTCAACATGGCAATCATTTTGAGACACCCATTTCTAAGACATTAAAAGGCATCAAATGCTAATAATCTCTTTGGCAGATAGAATCTCTGGGACACCTGTAAACTGCTTTTCCTTGTAATTTCAGGGGCACCCAATCTTCTTCCCCTCGTTGTTTTTTGCAGTGGCCGATGGTTAGGAATACCTCTCGTGCCGGGCACTCAGTAAGTCCTCAGCAAATGTGTTGAACTGAATGTCTGAAATACGTATTACATGTAACCTGAAAGCAACAAGAAAAATGGTGCTTCCTTACAAGGTAATGGGCCTCACACCTGCACACACATCCACAGGTGCCGCTACATCGTAAAAGCGGGATGTGCAGCCTCCTCTTGCAGTGACGCTGCACACTTTGAGTTCCTCCCATACTGAAGTCCGGTAGCCACCGTTGCCCGCATGGTTCGGAGTGGTCCTTGCTCTGTGAGCAAAGAGGACTCACGGGCTTTTTCTTTTCAGGGAGCAAATGGTCGGGTTTTTCTTTGAGAACAAGGGATCCTTCGCGGACGCTAGACTGCAGGAGAGCACCTGGGAGACCGCTTAGGAAGGTACGGGGACAAAGCAGGCAAAGGAGGTGAGGGGCAGTGAGGTCACATTTAGGATACGTTTCGGAGGAAGAAAGCTGTCTCAAGACTTGGTGACTGAGATCCTAGGGGTGTAGAGGAGAAAAAGGAGGTTTGCACCAGGCTTCTTGGTTACACAACGTGTAAAAGGTGGAGCCCTTTCCTGAGGAAGGAGCATGCTCATGAGGAGAAGCCGGAACCCTGGGCACTGTTGGTGGGAATGGAAAATGGTGCAGTTGCTACGTAAAGCAATTTGGCGATTCCTCAGAAAGTTAGGCAGAGAATTATCAGTGACCTTGCGTTCCACTCCTAGGTATATACTCAGAACTGAAAACAGGGACTCAAACAGATACACCACTAACATGCCAATTTTCATAGCATCCGGATTTACAATGCCCAAAAGGTGGGAAAAAACAAAAGCCCGTCAACAGGTGAATGGATAAACAAAATGTAGTGTATGGATTCAAAGGGATAGTTTTCAGTCCTTAAAAGGAATGAAGTTCCGATACATTCTATAACATGAATGAACTTTCAACATTATGCTGAATGAAATAAGCAAGGTACATAGGGGCAAACATTGTATGATTCATATTTATATGAAATACCCAGAATAAGCAAATTCATAGAGACAGAGAGTAGATTAGAGGTTACCAGGGGCTGGGGAGAAAGGGGGGTTGGGGAGTTATTGCTTAAAGGGTACAAAGTTTCTCTTTTGGGTGATGAAAAAGTTTTGTGATGGTTGTGGTGTTAGCAGTACAAGATTGTGAAAATAAAAATGGTTAAAATGGCAAATTTGTGTTACATTGTGTGTGTATGTTACCACAATACAATTTTTCTAAACTATCTGGATGGGACAATTCTGGAAAAACCTTTTTAAAAATTTTTTTCTTTATTTTTAAAGGAGCTGTAGATTACATAAATGTTACATAAAAAATATAGGGGATTCCCACATACCCCCCCACCCCTCCCACACTTTCCCCCACCAACATCTTTCATCAGCGTGGTACATCTCTCACAATCGATGAACACATGCCGAAGCATTGCCACGAAGCACGGTCGATAGTTTACATTATGGTTTACACTTTGCACCGTCAATTTTATAGGTTTTGACAAAACGTAAAATGGCCTGTATCCATCATTGCAATGTCATGTAGAATGATTCCAATGCTCCCCAAAATGCCCCATGTTGCAGCCACTCTTCCCTCCCCCTCCCCCCAGCACCTCTGGTGACCTCTGCCTTTCGATCAGTGACACAAGGTCTTCCAGTGCTAGAATAACTATAAAGTCTACTGTAGTCCATAGTTGCAGCCCCTCCTTAAGTTTGTTCAGAAGCCTTTTATGTTGAAGCCTAAGCTGACTTAGTTTGGGTTTTCCCCAAAAGCAGACTCTAAGACAAGGATTTGAGTGCAAATAGTTTGAGTGGTGATGCCAGAAAATACTGGCCAGAGAGTCAGGAAGAGAGATCTGGAAGGGAAGGCAGACAAAAATGGGTGCGCATTAAGCCAGCTACGAAAGTGCAAGACGAGCTTCTTCCACAGGTAGCTGGGAAACGATGTGGAGCCCAGACCCTAGGACTGTCCCCCCAGAGGGGAAAGAGCTCAGGTATGTAAACACCAACTCCTGCCAGTCGCTGGGGGAGGGCTGCTCCAGAGGGAGGTACTGTCTGGCCAAGCATGGGCCTTGGTGAGAGCAGAGAGCAGAGAGCCTTCCATGGCTCCCAATCGCCCTTGGCACTGAGAGGCACATGATGCTGGCTGGCATGCACTGGATGCACACTGGAATGGTAGAGTCCAAGCCTATTCGTCGGGCATGGACGACATCTGCTACAATATCAGCTGGGAAGTATCCATCAAGTGGAAAGAAAGAATGAGATTCAAGAGATGGCAAAATGGTCAATGGATTGGCGGTGAGGATGGTGGAGCTAGGGGGACCGTGAGAAAACTGCAGTCATTTGCACACCTTATTAGGAAAAAGCTGTAGGGCACGTTCCCCCATATATCTTTCTTTACTTTATATTTATTTATGAATAAAAATTTAACCACTGAATTTATTATGTACATTATTGCATATATGTACAATTTAAAAATTTATAAGTTGCGACACAAAATAATAATAGCTGTTCTAATATTCTTTCCACACCATACCAGTTCTTGAAACTAATTGTCCAGGAAAGTGAAAATCATGGTAGAGACTAGGTTGGCAGCCACGGAGATGGAAGAACTAGATAGACTTGGAACAGAGCTGGCTAAATTGATTTTGGAGAGAGACTGGCCCTGACTTGCCGATGGTTTCAGTTTGTTGTGGATGATGAGATCAGTTTTGAATTTTTAAAGTCTGAAGTACCAAACCCTTTCCAATTTTGGAGCAGGAACGTGGGTGAGATTTCCTGGGTAGAGTCTTGGGGAAAGCCTAGATGAGGGGATCTCTTGCTCGCATTTACTCATCCACCCATCCAAGTCTGTGCACCCACCCACCTATGCATGCATCCGTGCCTCCATCCTTCCCGCCATCCGTCCATCCGTCCAAGGTAGGAAAAGTATCTCTTGGGAGAGACTGTGAGCTCCGTCACGGTCTATTGATCAGGCGGTTTGCACTAGGCTGCGGGCACCAAGTCTTATCTGATGGGCTCCTAGGTACCTGGGCCTCGTTTTCTTCCACTCCTTATTTTCCTCCCTCCTCTCCAGCCACACTGGCCTCCTTCCTGTCTTCAAACAGGGTAAGCTGCTCGTGTCTTAGGGACTTCGTACTCTCTGCTTCCTCTGCCTGGAATGTTCTGTCCCTGCTATTCCTTCCTCTTGCTTCCTTCCTTCATCCAGGACTGTGCATCACAGCCCCGAGAGGCCTCCTTCTCCCTCCTTCCGGAATATCTCACCGCGTTGATAGCTATCCCTTCAGCTTCCGTCTCACGTGGCAAGGCTGCTCTAACGAATACCGCAGGTGGTTTAAACAATAGGGATCTCCTGTCTCACCGTTTTGGAAGCTGGAAGCACAAAATCAAGGCATGGCCAGGATCGGATGACCGCTGGCAGCGCGTGGCTCAATCTCCTTCTGCCTCGTCCCGCTGCCACCACCACGTCCGCGTTCCCTTTGCTGTGAGGACTCCAGTTCTGTTGGACGAAGGCCTTCCCTGCTTCAGTTTGGTCTCATCTGATTAGGATGACCAAAGACCATATTTACAAATGAGTTGACGTCCGCAGGACCAGGAGTTAGAACTTGATCATGTCTTTGTCCAGGACATGATTCAACCCAAAGACCTTCTTTACCCTTCTTCCTGGCAGCCGTCCCCAAGCAATATCATACTCTATTTTTGTCTGTTTTCTCTGTCACCCCCCAGAATGTGAGCTCTGCGAGACTGGGGAGATTGTCGCTCTGGTTCAGTGCTCTTTTCTCTAATGCTTGTTTCAGTACCTAGTCCGCCAGGTTCCCAGCAAGCGTCTGCTGAATGAATGGAGGATGACCTGCGTAGACTCCGAGGTGCTGGGGGGAAGAATCTGAGGCTAGTTTGTCCGCCCTGTTCTTCTCGTGTGGAGACCATTCCTGACCCACAGTAGAGCTGAGTGTGTGTTGGACGAATGAAGGTGAGAACAGGTAATACTCATCGCACTGAGGTTTCCACAAGAACCGTGACTTCTAACACCTGCAGAGGCTCAAGCAGCTCGTTTTTTTCTTTCAGCAAATATCCTTCACATTTTTCAAAGGAAAAAAGAAATCTTCACTTAAAATTGCCTGGAGTTTAATTCACTCTTGTTTGGTGACCAGTTCTGAGCTTTGACGTAACCAACTTCACAATTAATTAGCCATCACCCTCGAAATTTCCCTCGAGCCTCTTGGCAGCCAAACGCCCGATCACTGCCCTTCCTCCTGGCAGTTTCTGACCCGTTCTCTGTCCCTCCGACTTTGCCTTTTACAGAACATCATAATAATAGGGTCGTACCACCTGTCTCTTATTTCAGGTCTGCTCAGATACTACTTCCGAGAAACCCTCGACCAGACCACCGGACTGAAAATAGCTTGCTTCCTTCCCTGCATCCTCTCACTATCCCAGCCTTCAGTCTTGTTTCATTTTCTAACACTTCTCAACCCCTGACACTTTTTGTCTTTTTCTCCCACCAGGAGGGTGAGTTCTGTCTGGTTCTCCCCTGAAGCCCAGTGTGTGGCACAGAGTCCAGCATGCAGTAGCTCTAAATCCTTGTTCAGGAGTAAATGATTTGGGGATGAATGAACGCCTCTTCTAATCGCATACGCTCTAGGAGAGTGAGGATGGTGCCTGCTTTCACCTCTTTTTATCCCCCATGCTTGTGAGAGCGCCCAGAACACAGCAGAGTTCACTCCATATTTGTTGACTGACTCAAGAGGGAAAGGTGAGAATAAGTGACCTTAGGCCACCAGTGGTTCCAAACAGAGTTGGCAAAGCCAGCCCCTCCCTTATTCTGCGGCACTCCTTTGCATTGTGATGTGCACTGAAGACTTGCTTGAATCATTGCCCTCAACCTGCAGCCTTGAGAGCTTAGGGTAATTCTCCCATCCCCCAGCACCCTGGCTGGAAGTCCGGTAACCTGTCAGAGCTGTCACCTGGCATGGGAAACGGCGATTGGCTGATGCTATTGCTATGGAAACTGCAGCTGGAGTGGGGAAGGAAGGGGACTGAGGAGGGACCCAGAGAGCCAGGGAGACTGGAATTTTCCATAATTTGGGTAAAGATGGTGTGTGATTGATATCCATGAATAACTGCATCTCAACTGTGGGTGAGAGACGGAGGCCACATATTTCATTTTCATCTGTACTTAGAAAGTTTCTTCTCATTTGGTGATAGGTATCTATATAGCCAGCATTTGGACACATCCACTCAACACCCACCTCCCACACACTCACCTACTCTTCCACCCCCCC
>JAKSZT010054317.1:539833-551168 GCA_026826555.1 Tolypeutes matacus
CTTCCACCCACCCACCCATCCACCCACTGACTCTCCTATCCACCCACCCACTGAGGACTCTGCTCTGCTGCTCTCTCTGCCTGATGCTCTTCCTGAGATATTCCCATGGCTTGTCCCCTCCTTCATTCGGCTCCGACCAGCCACCACCCGCTCTGGGAGCCCTCCTTGACCACCTCATCTAAAGCAGCGCGTGTGGCTGTCTGATTTGACTGACCCCAGCCCTCCACTGTCACCACCAGGGTGGCTGCCTTTGCCTCTCGCCGTGCTGTGGCTCGGTGCCCGCTCATGGTGACCCTCAGTAAACAGTCATCCGGGGTCCCTGAAGGAAAGTATCCCCTTGCAGGCTCTGATGCCCACGAAGACAGACGCTATACCTGATTCCTGCCGTTGTATTCCAGGGTCTGGCACATTGACTTGTAGACACTCAGTAAACATCTGTCTAACGAAGAGGTGAGAGAGTGAATGGAAGTGCAGTGAGAACACTGGATGTTATGTCACTGGCCACTGCTGTAGTGGAAATGTGGGCCTTTCTAGACTCCTCAAAGTTTGGAGGCAGCTTCTTTGGCCTTCTACAAAGACCCTGTCAACAGACAAGCACAGAAGATGTGCATGGACTATGGAAGGGGCAGCTGCTTGAGAGCCTTGCCCAGTCCTCCCCATCCCTCAGCCTGGGCCCCTCCAGGGCTCCTCTGTTCCTTGGCAACCCAGCCAGATCTAATCTGTTGCCATGGAAACTTCTGCCAGAACAGGGAAGGGGCAGAGGCTGCAAATCCTCCGAAAGAGCCTCAGCGAGTGGAATATTCTGTGGCTCTGTATGAGACTGTCTGCTTAGAATCCCAGCCTGGTATCTACTCGTTTCTCACTCATCATTTGTGAGCAAATAAAAATGTGAGTTCTTGAGCAGGTGCTTCCATCCTTCTGAGCCTTATTAGTTGAATTCCTTATTTATAAAATCGGAATATTAGTTGGTCCTACCATGAAAGATAATTAAGCCCAGGGTCCAGAATCTTATGAGCTAGGTGTGGCAAAGGGTGGTTATGGGATCAGCTCCAATTGTGTTGTTTTGGAAGACTTTCCCTAAAAACGAAGATTCCACATAGCACAGCATTTGTTTGTTTGTTTTCACTGATCCCAGATTTTTTTCCCAGTTCTTTTCTTGGGAGAAGGAGTGCAACCATGGCCGCTCACCCCCGTAGCACATTGTCTTCTGATACCAGGCTCTGTGTCAAATGAATTTTGAGGAAAAGTCAGGTTTATTGCTGAATTATCTATCTGCTTATTCCCTCAACATGAACTGGCTTCGTTTCAAACGCAACCAGTCATTTAAACATGCAGCTTACTGTTTAAGCGCCTCCCCGTGCCAGGCAGAGTCCCAGGTGTAGGGGCACGTGGCACAAATCCTGTGCTCGAGTAGCTGACAACCCCATGTTTATGCACAGAAGCTGATAAAAATGCAAAGGACTTTAATGACAAGCCGAGACTGAAGCACGGTCTACTCATCGCTGCGGTTTCCTTCGGTCTTTGTAAACATAAAGATAATCCTCTGCAGTAGACACATTTCGATTTATCCTCTGGTCTCTTCCAATTTTATAGGATGTTGTTTTTTGCATCGTTCATCATTTTAAAAAGTGTTTTCTCGAGGGAGCTTCCCTGTGGTGACGCGACAGTTTCTTATTCTGATTGTAGAGTTAGCAAGTGCGTGTGAAACTGTGAAATCAGAGGAGTCTGGACCTGACTCAACAGCCTTGCACTGACGTCAGAATCCCGGTCTTGACAACGTGCTGTGGTTTTGTGAAGTGTTGCCACCGGCAGAAGCTGGGTGAAGGGTACACGGGAACCTTTTGTAAAAAGACTATTTTTAGAACAGTTTTATATTTACAGAAAAACTGAGCAGACAGTACAAAGCCCCGTATACTTTGCACCAAGTGCCGCTATTATTCTCTTCCTAGATTGACAAGGAGCGTTTTCACTGTTAGGGATCCAGTGGGGATACAGCAGTATGCCCATCAGGGTTCACGCTTTATGCAGATTTCCTTAGTTCCCGCCAAATGTCCTTTTTCTGCCCTAGATTCCCATCCAGGAAGCCACATTGCATTTAGTTGTCATGTCTTCCTAGGCACCTCTTAACTGTAAATTTCTTTATTTTTGCAACTTCTTATGAGTCTCAAACTTCTTCAATTAAAAAAATTTTTTCAAATAGTTTCCTCTCCCTGAGCGTCAGATGCTACTGTCAGAAACGTTTCTCTTTCAAGACTCGGGGGTTTTTTCCCTCTGAAGCCCCCATTTGCATCCCTCAGGGGTCTCCATCCCTATGGCCTCCTCCCTGTCTAGCACCATCTCTGACACCTGCAAAAACCTGCAGACAGGTTTCCCTGCCTGCACCACGGGCCACACAGTCTGTCCGCACCCATTGGCAAGAAGGATCTTTTCAGACATCCACGCGATGCAGTCACATGCCTCTGCTACTGAACAGCCTGAAGATAAAGCTCGGGGTCTTGACCCCAGCCCCTGCTCACCCCACGTCCCCACCGCCTTTCTCTCTGCACCTCTGAGCACTCTGTGCTCCACTCACTGGCCTCCTTGGTTTCCTAGAGACCAGCCTCTCTCCCATCTCGAGAGACCTCCGCCATGGGGTTTCCCTTCTCTGAAGCACATACTGCAATTAACACTGCATGAGAAACCCCAAAACTTAGAGATTCCGGTCAGCAAACTTTCTTTAGAGGGCCAGAGATTTTAGGCTTTGTGGACGATATGGTCTTCTAGAAACTACTCAGCTCTGCCACTGTAATATGAAAGCAACCATAAACAATCCGTCAACGAGTGTGCGTGACTATGTCCAATAAAACTTTATTTACAAAACCAGGTGGCAGCCCTCGGGCCACAGTTTGCTGATGATTACAGTTAGCCCAGATTATTTGAAGCTTTCATGTTTGCGAATTTGCCTACTTCCTAAAATTCATCCGTAAATAAACTGACGCTGGCGGCACATTCACGTGCATTTGCCAACAAGCAAACATTTGAGTTGCCCCAGCCAAGGTCGAACAAGGCAGAGTTCTACCTTCTTTTTTTTTAAAGGCAACTTCTTTATTTATTTATTTTTTTTTTTTTCTTTTTTAAGGATTTATTTATTTATTCACTTTTATCCATTTTACACCCCTTCCCCCTTCCCCCCATTTTTGCTGTTTCTGTGTCCATTCGCTGGGCAACTCTGTGTCCATTTTCTGCCCTCTCTTCTCATCCTTCTCCTCCTGTCTTCACTGGGATTCAATCCTTGGAATCTCTGATGTAGGAGAGAGGCATCCTGCCCGCGCAACCTTAGTTGCTGGTTTTTCGGTGCGTCTCATCTTGCCTCTCCCTTGTGTCACTCTCCTATTATGTCATCATCTTGCTGTGTGGCTCGCGGGAACTGGTGGTGCGCCCGCGCACAGGGCCTGGCGGCCCACGCACCTTCTATATATTTTTTAAATTTTTACCAGGAGGTCCCGGGGATCGAACCCAGGTCCCTCCATATGGGAGATGGACGCCAACCAGATATAGCCCCCTGCTATATCTCTTAAGGTTGACCAGAGATACCTAGAGTTACAGTCTTTTCCCATACAGGATGGACATATAATAAATCAGGCTTAGTTTATCACCAGCATTCTAAAAACCAGACCTAGGGAGGAAAACGAGGTCTGGGGACACATGCATGGTTTCTAATATAGCGAATGTTTAGCCTCACCCTGATTATCACAGAATCAGGACAGTGAGAATATTTGCATGAGTTCTACCTTCTTGGTTCACTCTGTCAACCAGGGTCCTTTTTGCACTATCTTTGTGTTTTTTGTTGGTGATTGTGTAACATATTCTTTGACTACCCGTCATTGAGTCTCCTCTCTTCTACCTCCACCTTCTTCCTACGTGTCTCTCAAATCCTACTTCCCTCTGTCCTCATGGCCACAACCCATCACCGCTTGTGCCAATGACAACCGCCTGGTCTTTGGTTTCTCTGCTTCCTCCTAAGCCCTCCAATCCCTTCTTTAAAGGCCCTGAGAAGGATGGGGCTGGTCTGGAGAGAGGGCAGGCTGCCAGCTGGGGCTTTTCAGCACAGACCTCTTTCTTTCACCCCTGTCCTGCTTCTTCAGACACCCCACCTTCCTGGAGCAGGGAACGCAGGTGGCCCCTGCCCTGTTCAGCCTGCTGTCTGAGCGGTGTGTCCACAGCTTTGTAAAGGGGACGGCGCTGAACCACCCCCGGGTGGTTTTGCTGTGTCATCTCATTTCACGGAGGAGGAGGCCCTGAAGGGTCATGAAAGTTTCCTGGGGCTCCACAGAAGCAGGTCAGGGCATCCACAAAGCGTGCTTCCAGAACTGCTCCCTTCCTGTCTGCAGATCGCAGAACGGGCTCTCGTGTCCTCTGAGCCTCGTCCTTTAGGTTCCCCTCTGCTTGGACGACACGGCCTGGACATGGCTCTAGGAGCTGCCGTTTATAAGCTATCTGGCCGTGTCCACCGATGGAGCCCAGTTTCCTCACGGGCTGAGGGGTTAAATACAGGCCGTGTCAGAGGGGTGGTGGGAAGATTAGTTGAGAAAATCCACATAAAGCTCTTACCCTAGAGTCAGGCACCGAGTTAGTACTCAACAATGTGAACTTTCAACTGTTATGATTGTGAATTTCACTAACAAAAAATGAACAAAGAGCAGACACAATGAATGCTGCCATCAGGGATTCCAAAGCTCAGCCTGCTGCTGTCAGCCCAGAAGATGGACCCGTTCTTCCACCGGATGCAGAGATGAGTGGGGGATCTCTCCACCACAAAGCCTTGAGGCGCAGTCATTCACCCTTCAATAGACATTTAATAAGTCCTACTGTGTGGCAGGCTGAGGTTCGGAGCTGACTACAAAGACTGGAAAATTCCAGTTTCCAGGGCTCTCCAAGCCCCTTCCTCAGCCCCCTCCTTTCTCCACACTGCTGTGGTTTCCACGGCGACAGTCTGAGCTAAAGGGGAGTAGCAATCGTGAGAGGGAGCAGGCCACGTGGCTGGACGTCAAACTTGTCTCACCTGGAGATGGTCGTGGACACGGGAGGAGCGGTGGGGGGCGGGGAAGAGAGGCTCAGCGCTGCTACCTCCCTCTCCGACCGTGTTCTACGCACAATTTTTGTGGTGTCTTTGAATAAGGATTTGCAGAGGGACAAAACCATGCATGTGAGGGCTTTTGCAAAACTGGTTAGAAACCACATATCCCCTGCAGCTGCCAGCAAGGCCCCATGCTCCACCCTCAGGCGGCATCAGGTGCTTTAATAAATATGGAACCAAGCGCGGAAACCAGGCCCCTACCCTGCCACCTTGTGCTTTCCTCTAGACATCCATTTCTTCCCGAGTTTGGTCACTGGTTTAACAAAGAAGTTGACTACCTTCTAGAAGGAACGTGGCATGCTTGGCATTGGGGAGGCTGCAGGGAACAAGAAGCCAAGCCCCTGGCCTTGTCAAGCACATTGGTTCAGGGATGGCAGAAAATGAGCAGAAGTGTCGAGTGACTTCAGAAGTCGATTTGGGCTTTGAAGAAGAACCAAGCATGGAACTGGAAGGTACGAGTGTGGAAGGGAAAGGCTGTTTTCGATAGGTGCTAAGGAAGCGGTAATATCTGAGCAGAAAGAGGAATGAAGGGAGAAGGTGAACGTGAGACTACCTAGGCAGAACGAGTAACAAGTGCAAAGACCCCGAGGCAGGAACCTGCCAGGCTTGTTCAAGGAATTCCACGGCAGCCTAAAAGAGACAGAGACTGGGAAGCGGATGACCCTCAAGCGACTGGGCTCTCCTGTCTACCATATAAGAGGTGCAGGGTTCAATTCCCGGGGCCTCCTGGTGAAACGTAAGCTGGCCTGTGCAGTATGCTGGCTCCCCGTGGAGTGCTGGCCCGTGCAGAGAGCCGGCACAGCAAGATGATGCAACAGAAAGAGACACAGAAGAGAGACAATAAGAGACAATAAGAGACGCAGCAGACCAGGGAGCTGAGGTGGCGCAAGAGATTGAGCGTCTCTCTCCGCTCCGGAAGGTCCCAGGATCGGTTCAAGAACACACAGAGAGGAGGACTTCTAGGAAAATGGTGACGAAGTAGCTTTCGAAAGCGCAGCTGGCTTCGCTCCCGGTGTTCCTGCTGCCACGGCTTAGTCGCCTCGAAAGGCCGCCGTGTCTGCTCAGGCCAAGAAAAACCCATCTGCCAGGCGGCGTATCAGAATGACCTTGGCCAAGCGTGGCAGTGGGCGAAGGAAGCCGACGGCTAGGTCAGCGTTCACGGCGCCTTTAATGGAGATGCCCCCCCAATCTGCCTCCAGACGAGGGCACCTGAAAATCGCCCCCTTCCTTCTCAGGAGAAATGCTAATGCCAGCCTCAAAAACCAGAAAGAGAGAACCTGCTTGCATTATGCTGTGAAGAAAAGATTTCCCTTCTTTGATTACCTCCTCATTATCCTCTTACTGCCTGCTCTGCTGATTGGGTATTTCCTCATGATATCAAAGGCGAAGCAGAATGAGACCCGGGTTCGGATGCTCCTTGGTGCTGGCGTTGAAGTTGATGCTGCAGACTGCTATGGCTGCACTGCACTCCATTACGCCTGCAAAATGAAAAGCCAGACTGTCATCCCTCTGCTCCCCGAAGCCCACGCAGACCCCACGATAAAAAGCAAGACTGGTGAGAGTTCACTGGGTATTGCACGGAGATTAAAATTTCCCCAGATCGAATTAATGCTAAGGAAAGTATCATAATCCTTGCGGCCTCACAGGTAGAGAAGTAGACAGAGTCGAAGGACTTGGATCCTATTTCCATCTTGGACTATTGGACTGTGGACTGCTTATAGGGATGAGGGCGCTTGCCCTGGGTCATGTTTTGGGAGAGTTGTGCATTTGTAATGGCTTCTGCTCTGAGGTGTTGACCGTGGCCACAATCCCTCTAGCGGAGACTCCACTTCAGCCTAAGGATATGAGATTTCAAACTCAGTCTGTCCTAAAGAAGAGGATCAGAGTTTTCTAGGACAGGGTTCTCATCCCAGTGGGTCCCTGCTGAGGAAGAGGCTGTCCTGCCTACTTCCCTCCCTAGCAGACAAGCTCTTCCCTTCGAGCACCTTTCAGTACCGAGAGGGAGAGTCAGCATATGTGCACTTTGTAGCAGGGTGGACGTGCGTGGGTTTAGAGTTTACAAGTCAACGAAGACATCGGTGGTGGGAGCGTTTACTCCACAGAAAGTGGCAAATGCTACAAGTCAGGGCTGCTTTGTTTTTTCCTAGAGAACCAGGTTACTAGGCACCACTAGGCATTTTAGTATCAGTTTACAAGTAAATGCCCTCTTGGTTTTGAACATGACAAGTGTAACTATCAAAATGCTTGTTCAAAAAGACCTCTGTCTATTCACACGATGGAATATTATGCAGCTGTAAGAAGAAATGAAGTCGTAAAGCATATGGCAACATGGATGAACCTGGAGGACATTATGTTGAGTGAAGCAAGCCAGACACAAAAGGACAAATACTGTATGAATGCGTTACTATGAACCAAATAAATTGTGTAATATATTGTTTGATTAAAAAAATTTTATATGTATCCAGTACATTTAACTGAGAAATGTATATATTTATTCATCTGTGTTTACTTCTTAGTTTTTTTAATTGTTTATATTTTCAGTTATTAAATGTACAAAATAAAGCTAAAAAAAAATGTTTAAAAAAAAAAAAAGACCTCTATGATTCTCTTGAGAATACAAGGCAGCTCCTACACTTGCCAGTCTTGTTTATTTTTATCGATAAAAGTTTAAAAATATTGTAAATTATTTGGGTAAAGGGCTTCTTTACTAGAAATAGAGTTATGTGACGAGGTGGTATCTGGAATATACTACTAAGTGAGAGACTGTAACTGTCTGTCTCACCTCGTTTGTGAATGAGACAGAGTAGAAATACATTTTTAAAAACATCACCGAATTTTGCCAGTCAAGACTGAGTGACCCATAGCTGTGGACACAGACTGAGCCACATTATGTGTGATAACAAACATTCTAAGAACGGAAAATTCAACATCCTCGAGCAAAACACAGTCTAAAAGTCAAGCCCAGGAATATTTATTGAACTATGATTATGCCTCATGGCCTATGTTCTGTGAGGGAAAGAATGTGTAGAAGTTGATTCTGAAGCCCTTAAATGTCTCTTAATAAATTAAGATCCAGTATGATTGGGCTGAGTTACCAGGCTCTGGGGGAGGAAAAAACCGTTGAATTTCATGCACCAGTATACCTTCAACAGCATACCTGCGGCACAAACCTGAATACGTTTGATTTGGTTTCAGAGGCGATTTTGCAAAATTGTGCTATTACTCATGTAATTTATGGCTGTCATCTTTGAAACTGTGTGAACTTTTAACACTTTTCCTAAAGAAATAAATCTAGATTTGTGAACAACAACAAAAAAAAGAACACGCAGAGAGCAGAGAGCGAGTGCAAGGCGATGGGGAGGGGGGCGGCGGGGCGATAAGTCAATAAATAAATAAACGCTGAGAAAGGAGAGGCAGTGCTGGAGATGAGGGGTGAGTGGCAGCCCTACTGCGCAAGGCTGTGCCAGAATGTGGGTTTCCTGGTAAGTGGCCAGCGCTGAGCGCATTTAGGGAACACAGCAGCGCGCCAGGTTTCGCAGGCACCGCTTGTGCGCCAGCGTGTGGCTGCATGAAATCCCGTCACGCGTGGACCCAGTGGCACCGCCACAAGCGGCTTCCACAGCTCTCCCATCAGCCAAGGAAGCGCCCCACGTACTGGAACCCGAAGTCCCCTCCACTCCGAGGCTGCTCCTGGGAGGGGATTCTGCAGCGCGCCAGCTTCAGGTTTGCTCTCCCCCCCCCCCCCCCCCGGCTCAGCAGCTGTTCAGATTTTAATATTCAGCTAGCTCAGCTCAGGACTCTTCAACCTAACCCGCCCCCCCAGGCCAAGCCGACCTGGACTCCAGGCGACGTCCCCGTTCCGTGTAACTAGGGAAGAGAGTGGTCGTCAGGGACCCAGCACGACCACCGCCCGCCTTCAGCCACAGAATATTTAAATGCCTTCTGCTCTGCAGCTCCCACCCTCGGGAGGGGGTGCATGGGGGGAGCCTCAATGCCGGCACCACTGGCCCTCGCAGGGGATTTGGGGTTTCTGTCCTTGCTCAGATCTCAGCACGAGAGTGCGTTTGGATGTACCCCGGGTGGAGGCAGCTCTGCCTGCACTGGACCGCAGAGGTGGGCTTGGGCTGTTGCCATGGAAACTGCAGCTGGAGGAGGGAAGGGAGTCCAGGAATGACCAGACGGTGCCTCCGAGGCTGGAGGTTTCTGAGATCTGCAGCCCAATAACGTGCATGTGTTCAAAACCTCAGCCTGGAACACAGTCAGTGCCCAATAAATGCTTGTTGAAGGAAGAAAGGAGCGTCTCCAGATGCTTCCGGTCCCGAGTGCTGCCTACGGAGCCCATGAGCTGCTCACGGGTGAGGCGGCAGGTTGGTGATGAGCTTGCACAGGTGCAGGCAGAGCGCGAGCTTGGAGACTCGGGTCTTATCACCTGGAAGCACCGACCAAGGGCAGGTAGTCAAACGGCGCGAGTTCGCCCACTTCCTTCCCACAGCATCCTATGACCCGAGAGGAAGCTTCTGGAACGTGTAAGCAGGGAGTGGACGGATGGGACAAGAACACAAGCGCTGGGGGCAAGCAACCCCCCTTAAAATCGCTCCCTGCCCCGCCCGCCTGACCTCGGCGAGCTGCCTCACCTGTCTAGCGGGGTCCCCCACCTGGAGCCGGCACAGCCCTAACCTCAGAGGGTGCTGGAAAGGTAAAACGCGCTCACTGTGGGACAGCGGGGCACAGCGCGGGGCACAGAGCTGGACTCGGCGTAGCGTCAAGTTCCCAGCCGTGTGAGACAGCCCTGCCGTCCCCGCCCTCCCCGCGGCCCTCCCCCGCGTTCCTGGACCCCCTCGCTGCTGCCCAGCTCCCGCTGCAGCAGGAGAGCGGGCCACACCCGTCCAAGACTCCGAGGCCAGTGCTCAGCCACGGGGATGGCGGGAAGTGGAAGTGGGAGCAGATGGGTCTCAAGCAGTGAGCGCCAGCTTCCCACACGGGGGTCCTGGGTTCCCCCTGGCGCCTCCTAAAAGCAAAACAGCAGCAAAGAAGGAAAACAAGGAGCAAATATAGGAAAAAACCCAGCTTGGGAGAGCCAGTGTAGCCCCGTGGTTGAGTGCCGGCTTCCCACATGTGAGTACCTGGGTTCAAGCTCCGCCCGGTACCTCAAAAAACCAAAAACAAAAACAAGCAAATGAACAACCACGGCCGCTGCTTCTGTGATCATCAGGTCACTCCAGACCCCGACCAGGGCATGAATAAACGACAGAATCCCCCGCGGACGAAGCTTAAATTGTACGAAGTCTCCCATGAGCCCCGGAGGCCGGCCGGTGGTCTTGAGCCCTGCTCGTGGCCCTCCCCACCTCGCTCGGTCCTGCTCCCCCCACGGAAACTCCATCCTGGTGTGGGTGGCAGAGGCAGGATCGGTGGTCACCATGGAAACAACAGCTGGATGAGAGGGCTGGCAGGCTCTCAGAAGCTGGAATGTCCCAGGGTTGGGAGTGGAAGAGGGGTGGGCAAATGGACCGTGGAAGGGGAAAGGGTGTGCTCAGTCGGGGCAGCAGAGATGAACGGAGAGAATGGCTCGTGCTAAGTGGGGGGAAATGGCAATAACAGACAGGGCGGGGGGCTTCTGTACATTATAAAGCTGCTCGAATGTTTCCAAAATTAAAGGGGGAAGAGGAAATGCACCTTGAAGTAGAAGTCCAGCGTCACCTTCTCAGCCCTCCCTCCCTTGGAGTAAGGTGAGAGAGGGCGGTGGTGCAAGCCGCAGCGGGCCAGGCTGGGACCCTGCGCAAGTGTGTGCCTCACTGAGCGCCCCCCAGAGGGATGTGGAAAGGAGCAGCGAGCCCAGGACAGAGACCAGGAGCCCCCCTGGGAAGACAGGGCCTAACAGGGAGAACATTCCTCGTCCTTGCTGTGCCAGTGGTTGGTCCACCTGCCATTCTATATCCTCACTCATCTTCAACCCTGAAACCTACATGCCCCAAACATGATTCCACAAATTGGAGGTAGGCAGCCAAAACACAGGGGCAACTCCAGAATTCAGAGAGCTGGTCTGCAATGAAATTGACCCAGAACAAGGAAAAACAATTATCTCTTTCATCTCAGCATTAATCCATCATCCATCCACCATCCATCCATTCACCACCCACCCACCCATCCATCCATCCACCTATCCATCATCCATCCACCACCCATCCATCCATCATCCGCCCAACATCCATCCATCATCCA
>JAKSZT010054317.1:575321-610877 GCA_026826555.1 Tolypeutes matacus
CCCTCTCCCTCTCCCTCTCCCTCTCCCTCCCTCTCCCTCTCCCTCCCTCCCTCTCCCTCTCTCTCTCCCCCTCTCTCTGGCCTTTGGACTCCTGTTCTGGGCTTCTCCGCCCCCACCTGGATCAGTACACAAGTAAAACCTGGGCATTTATAATCTATGATGGGAAATTTCAGTCTGTAAATCGGCCTCTTTCTCCCTCTTCAGCCCCTTCCTCTCCACCTGGGGACCCCTGATGTGTTATTTCCTCCCATTTCTCCTCCCTCCCTACCTTAATAAATTCCTGGCCTAATCAACGAGGCATCCTCTTGAAATTCATTTCCTGCAGTTTAGCCAAAGACCTACACAAAATCCGGTTACAATACAGTATGATTGACGTGATATGACATGATTGACGTGACATGACATGACGCAGGGTAGGTTAGGACGTGACGTAACTTCCCAGGCTGTGTCCTGGGCTCCTGTAGTCACAGGAATTTCACACCGTGGATCGTGAAATACCACCATCCCCATCTTACAGACGAGTAAGCTGAGGCCCGGCAGATCCAGGTGCAACAGAGGCTTGCCAGCCTGGGGCTGTGGGCGGCCCAGGAGGACCCCTGGGGCCCTGCGCCGGGTGCAGACACAGGGGACTCCCTCCCGGGCTGGCCTCGGCTCTGCTCAAGTGCACGGGCCGCTCCACCCCCGCCCCCCGTTCTGAGTGTGCTGCTGGGGTGGGCCGGCGCCCTGGGCGCTGACGGAGGCCAGCCCGAGCGCCCCAGAGGGCGACAGCCGCTCCCCGGCGAGGAGCTCGGGGCTAAGGCTGAGCGGGGACCGCGCAGCAGGGCAGGGCCGAGAGCCCAGGCCTCCCGCTGGCGTGGACGGGTGGGGAGAGCCCCTGCCCACCCCAGCGGCACCCTGCGAGCTGGGGCGCGGACCCCCTTGCCAACCTCGGCCCAGACCAGGCCTTCTTTTCACTTCCTCCTTTCCCCCGGCGTTTTAAAGAGTGCGATCCACGGACCCCCAGCCCGCTGGGCCCTCGCCCCCCGCCCGCCGGCACCCACCAGTCCGCTTGCTGTCCCTGTGCATTGGCCTGTTCTGGGCAAGTCACAGAAATGGAGCACGAATTAGGCGCCCCTGGTGTTTGGCTTCTTCCACTCGCCGTCTGTTTTTGAGGCTCAAACATGGCGTAGCCTTTATATGGCCGAGCTTCATTCTCACAAGCATTTATTAAGCCCCACTGCACACCACGAATGGGATCCCACAGCAGGGCCCGGGAAGTTCCAGGCGCCTCCCCACGCTCTCTCTGCCCCTTCCCGTCCTCTCCCCACCTCCAGGCGAGCTGAGGTTGCCACAGCAAGGGCCCAGGGCCTCTCTCTCCAGGCCCGAGTCCTTAGAAGGAAGCATCGCCCAGCAGCCTGGCAGGGGGCTCTCAAGCCTTCCGCCTTGCAGGGGGTGGGAATTAAAAGGCAGAGGACCCCAGCAGAGGCTGCCTGACCTTCCGGGTGCGAGGCTCACAGTCTCCTCAAGCCCCGTGGTGGGGGAGCAGGCTCAGCTCCGGGGAAGGGCGGAGGACAGGGAAGACGACAGGGCCCAGCTCTGGGAGCCGACTCCAGGGCACGGAACGCTAAGAGCTGAGGAGCCTGCGCCGTGCTTCTTTCAGGGGATTCACAGGCATGTGCTTCACCCGCCACGTGGACAAGCCCGTGGTTTCCAGTCCGTGCCCAGAGCTGTGCTCCCATCACCACCATGGATTTTAGAACATGTTCTTCAGCCCAAAAAGAAACCCCACAGCCATTAGTGGCCGCTCCCGGCTTCTCCCCAAGCCCTGGGCAGCCACTCTCAGACACGCCCTGTGTCTGAAGTTCCTAATCTGGGCTCTTCACCCACACGAGCCACACAGAACGTGCCGTTCGGGACCGGGCTGCGGTTTTGCTCAGGTGTGCCAGGAGGACCTCTCCGAGGCCGTGGGAGCAGAGCCCAGGAGAAGGGGAGCTGCAGACAGCCACGCCCCAGGAGCAGCAGGTGCCAAGGCCCCGAGGCAGGAATCTCGAAGGCTGCAGTGAGGCTGCAGAGCCGTGGGTGAGAGGCCGGAACTGAGCGAGGGGCCGTCTCGGGGAGGCGGGTGCCAGGGGGTGAAGGGCCTTCTGCTCTTGGATGGAATCAGCCGCTCGTGGGCTGTTGCCATGATCGCGATGACGACCAGGCTGCTAACTTCCTACTCGGAGTCTGTGCTGGGGTCACAGTCACCCCGACGGCCGGCTGGCGTGGCCCCTGCCCCGTGGCCAGCAAATCTGAAGATGAAAGCAGAAGGACGGAAGCCGTATTTTGGAGGCGGTCCTATTTATTGAAACTGGGGGACGGGCCCTTGTTTTGCTGAAAATCGATATTTTCAAAGCAAGCACTAGGCTAGGTTCAACTTATGCATAATAATAAGAAGAAAAATCTGCCGGGTACTTTCTGTTTGCCAGACACGCTTCTTAACCCGTGCAGGCAGGTAAAATCATCACCCTCGTTTCTATATATTTTATAAGTGAAAAAAAACCATATATTGAAGGTACAGGCTCAGCTTTTTTTTTTTTTTTTTAACAAATAAGGGTAAAATCAAAACACTTACAGCACCCAGGGCTGGAGGAGGACAACCTCGTCCTCTCATACCCCTGACTCAGCTCCCCTCCCCGCTCGGCTCCTCCGGCACCCAGTCCCCTTGAAGAGGGACCTACCGAAACTAGATACACTAGTCTTTTTCCCCTTTAAACAGCTGTGCAAAGGACTTCTCAGTGACGAAGTAAATGCCCCGCAGCTCTGCTGTGCAATTTCCTAGCCATTAGCCACATGTGGCCCTCGCGCTCCTGAAATGTGTCTAGTGCAATGGAGGATCTGAATTTTTAAATAGAATTTAAAAATTACCATTTTTAACATCTTTTGGACATTTCTGGGAAGTTTTTTCCACCCATTTGAGCCTGGGCCCACCACCCAGATACACTTGACCCTGCTTCCCAGACCCCGCTCCCCACACTGTCCTTGGCTTTCGACAGCTGCCTTGGATCACATCCAGTCAGCCTCCAAGTCCTATCGGTTCTGCCTCTTTAGTGACTTTGTGGTCAGACCGTATCTCCCCGGGTCTCTTACAACAACACAGTAAATCTTCTTCCTTCTCAGAGGAAAGCCCACCCACTGCTTAACCCCTCAGTGCACGGCTAGTGCCCTTAGACACATCTCCACTCCTTTCCACAACCTTCAAGCAGTGATTGTTCCAGAATATTCCACAGAGAATGGAGAGTGGGCGCAGCCATGTTGGAAAGGGGCCGATGGGATTTTCTTGGTGCCCTGTTGACGTAGCTTTATAAGCCTCTAGACCCAGAGGGACCCAAAAATAGGAGACTGCATGAGTCTGTAAATCCGCTTTCTCTTGCTGTGTAACAAATCATCACAGACAGTGGCTTTAAACAACATACGCTCACCTCACACTTCTCGTGGGAAATTGGGCACAGTATGAGTAGAAGCAGGTTTCAGCTGTTTAAGCTACCAAGCTACCAAACCGGTACCTAGTGTCTGGAATATGTTTATGGTTTTAAAAAGACCATTTCCAGAATGCTTTAATTTATTGTCATTTTTAATTTAATAAACCCTCTGCTGTGCTCACCATCGGCCAGGATATTCTAAATGATTTCCAAATATTGGCCTGTGTAATTCTATTTATAACCTTGTAAGGTAAGTGTTATGCTTACCCTCTCTTTACAGATGGGGAAACTGAGGCACAGATCAGTTAAGTAACTTGCCCAAGGCCACAGCACCAGTCACACAAACTCTTGTTCTCTTAGAAAATCTTTCCCTTCTGTCCTTAGACAGTAGCATGTATATTGTTTGGATTTGAACAGATTTTTACTGCAAAACATAATAAAATTCTCTAAATAAAGATTTTTAAAATGGGCAGCGTACACACCCCAATGCTATTCCCTGAGGCACAGATATTCATTATCTCAATTTTATCAATCACCTAAGCTGTGGTTTAGATCCATAAAATATGGAAAATTCCAGAGTCTGCTCTTTCCTCACCCTCTCCCCTCCCACTGCCATTTCCATGGCAACAGTGAAGCCTGCCCCTATTGCTAACACCAGCTCTGAGCCTGGTGGGGGAGAGAGGGCAGACAAGGAAAGCCTGCATCCTGATCAATAGTTAATGTGTGTCTTTTGTGCACATTAAAACACATCCTCACACGAGCCTTTGCAGAAGGACAAAAGGCAGGCAGTGTTAGAAATCACGTCTGCTGCAAGCCCCACGGACACAAGCATTCTCAGTTCTAACCATTCATTCTTGCAACAAATATTGTTTGAGCCTCTACTGTGTACCTGAAGAGAAAAAACAGGCACCGATTGCGCCCTTTCTGGAACATAAAGACTAGTGAGGGTGACAGTCATTCCTGAAAAATCCATTCATTTCTCCGTATGCACACACACACACACTGCCAGCTATGTGCTAGGCACATGTCTATGTGCTAGACAGAGGGAAAAATAAGACAAAGTCCCTGCCCACCCAGAGCTAACATTGTAGCAGGGGAAGCACCCAGCAAACAAATATGTAATACAAGAATGTGAAAGCAGGAGAAGGGGACAAGAGTGAAAGTGGAGGAACTAAAAGAAGAAGGAAGCAAGTCCTGAGGATGTTCGGTGGAAGAGTAGCCTAAGAAGAAGGTGGGTTGATGAGATCAGAAGCATGGCAATGAGACAAGCCAGAGATTTTGAGTCTACAGTCTAGAGGATGTACTTAAAAGATGGATAGATAGATGATAGATAGATGATAAAGAGATGGATGGATAGACATATAGATGATGGGTGGATGGGTGGATGGTTGGATGGGTGGATGGTTGGATGGATGGATAGGTAGATGAATGGGTGGATGGATAGACAGATAGCTGATAGATAAATGGATGTATAGATTGGATGGCTGGATAGACAGATAGATGATAGACAAATGGATGTATAGATGGATGGATGGATAGATAAATGATAAATAGGTGGATGGATAGATGGATAGATAGATGAATAAATTGGTGGATAGACATATAGATGGATGGATAGATAAATAGATGATACATAAATGGATAAATGTATAGATAGATAGATTAGATAGATAGATAGATAGATAGATAGATAGATAGATAGATAGATAAGGCAAAGGTAGCAAAATGTTAAAAGCTGGTGGATCTGGGTGGCAGTATGTTGGAGTTCTCTGTATGGGTTTATATTATTTTTGCAACTATCCTGCAAGTTTGAAATTATTTCAAAATAAAAAGTCTAAGAGTGAGTACCGGAGATTGAGACGGGACCTTGTACATGTGAAGCAGGTGCTCAACCCCTGAGCTGTAGCCGCTCCCCACACAGATGCTTTTAATTTTAATGCATTTACGTTTATCAATCTTTGCATGCAGGGTTTGGTTCTGTGTGCCATAGTCAATAAATCTTCCTCTAATGAGATTCCGCACACACACACACAAGTCTAAGAGTGAAAAGAAAAAGCTATCTTGGTGCCCAGGATGTACAAAGTAAATGTTTGCTAAGTGAATACATGAAATTGGGGCATCTTTGGTGCAGGTTCTTCTGAAATAGAGAGAATGGCCCGTCTCGTCTTGCTGCTTTCACTGAGCTGAGTCATGTTCGTAAAGCTTTCAGTGCTGGGCCTGGTCATCTTGACCAAGGCAGCCCAGAGACCACCTGTCTTAGGTGGGCAGGTGGGCAGTTACCTGGATCACACCCCAGACTCGCAGACTCAAATCACCTTATCGAGCAAAGCCACCCTCCTTTCTCACCGCAATTCCTGTTTCTTGTTTCCCTGTTCTGTTTTCTGCCTGGCACTTGCCGGTAGCTTGCACTGCTTTGCTTCCACATTTGCGCCCTTCTCTATCGCTATTTTCCCCTGGCTGCAGTGCAGCCCTGGGACGCGGAGGCCTCAGCACCTTCCCCATCACCACGAGCCCAGCTCTCGGCACCGCCGCCCTCCGGCCTCGCCTTGTGCCCGTCCCCGCTTCACAGCTCCGCCGCCGGCTGTCTGGCCGCAGGGCCTGTCTCAGGGGCGCACAGCCTCAGTGGGCTCTCCTCAGATATCTGTGGAATAAAACCATTCCAAACATTGGACTCTTTGGACTCCCCCGGGACAACTAACAAGATGACGATGGATCCCAAGGAACAGAGAGAGTCGGCAACTGCAGGCAAGACAGCTGCATCCCTCTGCCCCGTGGGACCCAAGCCCCCTCCCGATCAGAAACAGAGTGGGCGTCACCACGCCCAAATCCTCACGGCTGGGGAGTGGACAGCGGACTAAAGTGGTCATGACGGTTCTCTCGTAGACTTGTCGTTATTCTGGCAGCGGAAGGACTTGCATCATCCATGCAAAGGCAGGGGCCACCAGGCTCTGAGGGGCGGCGGAGGGCAGAGCAGGTGTGACGGGGGCATTTCCGCGACGTTGGACTTGTCCTGAATGACGTTGCAGTGATGGACACAGGCCACTGCACATTTTGTCAAAACCTATAAAATTGAGCAGGGCAGAGTGCAAGCCGTAATGAAAACCACAGCCACGGCGAGTCGCTTCAGTACGTGCTCGCAAGTGTAGCAAATGCACCACATCGTGAAGGGGGCTGTTAATGGGGGAAAGTGTGGGAGGGATGGGGGGCCATAGGGGAATCCCCTATATTTTTCACGTAACATTTATGTAATCTAAAGCCTCTTTAAAAATTAAAAACTAAAAAAAAAAAAAAAACTATGCCAAACAGTAGCATCTGGGGGTTATTTTAATCAAATTGGCGACTGAGTAGAACTGTTCTTTCTTGGGCTCACAGGAACTGGCCTCTCCCAAGGATGAGGGAAACCTCAAGCTCTCGCCCTTCTCTGATGCCAGAAGACAGTGATGCGCGTTACCAGGCGGTGAGAGGGGGATGGATGTAGCCCTGCTCGGCTGCTCATCGGCCTCTGGGGGAGGCAGGATAGCGGCCCCTGTCTTTAATTTCCCGGCTGCTACAGCGAATACCATGTAATGGCTTGACCTCAACAACAGGAACCGATTGGCTCACGGTTTTGAGGCTAGGAGAAGTGTAGAATCACGGCGTCGTCAAGGCGATGCTTTCTCCCACAAGACCGTGGCACTCTGGGGCTGGCTGCCAGAGAGCCTCGGGCCTTGGCTTTTCTGCCACGTGGCAATGCACGTGGTGGCCTCTCCTGGCCTCTCCCTTCTCCTCTGGTTCCATTGGCGTTCAGCTTCTGCCTGCCCGCCCCCCGTGTCCTTCCCTATAAGGCTCCAGTGATAGGATTAGGACCTCCCGACTCAGCCGGCCACACCTTAACCGAAGTGACCTCATCAAAAGGTCCCATTTACAAGCGCTCACCCCCATGGAGAGGGTCAAGTTTAAGAACCTGTTTTTCTAGGGTGCACAGCTCCAAGCCACCACACCTCCCAGAGGTGTCCACATACTGCTCCCCAGAACCTGCAGAAGGAATTGAGGCTGGAGAGACTATCCCGGATTACCCAGCGAGAGGGCAGCGTGACCACAGCGGCGTTAAGAGAGGAAGAGGGAGGCACAGGAGGTCGCAGTGCTGCGGGGTGGGGGGACCAGCGGGTGACTCCGGCTTAGAGGGTGGAGCCAGGCGCCCCGAGCCCAGGGCGTGGGTGGCCTCTAGAAGCTGGGAAGGCCGGGAAACAGATCCCCCCGGAGCCTGCAGAGGGAGCGCGGCCTTGCCCACAGCGACCATGAGACACTAGTGTGCGCTGCTTGAGGCCGCCAAGTCCACGGTAGTATGTTACGTGGAGCCGGAAACCAGTAAAGTCCCCTTAGTCTTCTCTGCGTCTACCCTCGCCCCAGGGTCCGTTCAGCACAGCCAGAGCCAAAACACAAATATGAAAATGCCACCCCCTTGCTTAAGCCCTCTGACGACATCCCACAAAGCCCTCAGACTAAAACCCAAAGCCCCCGGGGGCCCACAGGGCCCGCACCTCCTGCCACGGCACTCGTGCATTCTTACCTCAGGACATTTGCACCTGCCACTCCCTCAGCCTGAAACGCTCTTCCTTCAGTCCACTCCGGTCTCACTCCACGGAGGGGCCCTCCCTTGACACTCTTTCTAAAGTTCTCCCTAATTCCTCTCTCTCTCTCTCTCTCTCTCTCCTTGAGCCTCTGCTTGCTCCCACGCCCTTCATCACTCCCTGACATGCTTCTTTTGTATTTGTTTGTTTGTACCTGTCCTCTTCCACAAGCCTGTAACTATCTAGAGGACAGGAGCTTTGTTTATTCTCCTCCGTATTCACAGCACTTGTGTTGCTGGCACATAGTAGGTGCTCAATAAATGTATTGACTGAATGAATCAAGAACTTCCAGACTGGCCTCTTTGCCTCCTTACTTGCTTCACTTCCAATTCTGCTGTATACAGAGAGGCTTGAGCAATAATTTTGTGAAAAAAGATCATTCTGATTGTTACCCACAACCTTACTCCTTGCTAGAAACCCTTCAGAAGCCTCGCATTGCTCTTCAAATAAAAGCAAAATTCCTTAACGTGGTCTTCAAGGTCTCACATGGCCCAGCCCACCTCCCCCAGCCTCATCCAACCCCTTCACCTCCTCTATTCCAGACATACTGGTCTCCCCTCAATTCCGAGAACACCCCAGTCTCTTTCCCACCACCAGGCCATCCCATGACTGTTCCCGCTTCCTGAACTGCTGTTCCTTCCTCCCTCACCTGATTAGCTATGTCTTGTCCTCAGATTACAGCACTAGCTGAGATTCCCTGGAGGCCGTTCCAGGCTATAACAAATCCCCTGTCATATATATTTGTATCCCCTGGACCTCCGCGTTGCGACTTATCACAGCTACACAGCTATAATTGTACTTATGTTTGGGACCCTATTGGGTAGTTGACCATCTACCTCTACCAGCTCAAATGTGAGCTTCACAAGGGCAGGGACATCCATGCTCCTGGCTCATTGCCTGGCCCCTGATGGTCCCACAGAAGGAAACAGTGGCCAGGAGATGTGAAAAGAGGCACCACCTTCCTCTCCAATCAAGGCCTTCTCATCCCCCTCGGGCCTGGGAACAGCCTCTTGCATGTTCTCCTGTGTCCACTCTGTTCTCCTTAAACTGTTTTCCACGCTAACAGTGACAGTGATGGTGATGGTGATCACAGATGGGTTTGATGGAGCCATTCTCTACTTCAGAGCCGGGGGCAATCCTACTGCTTTCAGAGCAAAGACCCCTGAGCCCTCCCAACACTTCCTGCATCATTTCACAAATACACAGTCACCCATGGGCCAGGCCTGACTTCCAGTCCCACATGGGATTCCTTTGGAAAGCCAAAACAGGAATCGGGGCATGGATTTGTGTGTGTGTTTCAAAGACTGTATCTGGAAAAAACTCCAATAAACTCATAATGAAACTTGATTTCCAGGACACCAGTGGCTGGTAGAAGTGTCTTCAGATACAAAGTGGAAAAAGCCGCTTGATGAGGCAGCAGCCCTTCTGCTCCTTTCCCTGGGCACAGGATTGTAGGAATTCTCCCACCCAACAAATGTTCCTCTATAAAATGTGTGTCCTTCTATACTGTGCCGTGGGCGGTAAATATGTGATCTCAGACATCACTAACGATGTTTCCAGGCAAACTGCCAAGAGCTGTCTACATTTGCAAATCCCAAACTAGTCTAAAAAATCATGCAAAAAACCCCAACACGTGGGCGTGTAACATTGCCGTTTGTGGGGTCCCCAAGGCCACGTCAGGGGGCTCACAGGACTGGGAAAAGCGGCTCTACTCGTGGCTACAGCTAATACAGCAAAAAGACAGTAGCAGCAGCAGAGGGATGGGGCGCCGGGCTGCTTCCCGGCGTCCTCTCCCAGCGGAAGAGGGCCACGAGAGGCGAGGCAGAGCCCGGATGTAAGGACTGCTGGCCACGACCTGAGGCCAAGGAAGGATTCTCTCTGCAGGCTGCAGAGGGAGAGCTGCCTGCTGGCACCCTGGTTTCAGACGTCTAAACTCCAGAACTGGGAGACTAGGCATTTCTGCCGTCTTAAGCCACGTCTGTGGTACTTTGGTGCGGCAGTGCGAGGAAACGCAGACACTGAGGCAAATCTTGCCTAAGCCAACCTGCACCCCCGCTTGCCCCAGACGATCTCCAATCCATTTCCCTGCTTTATGGTTTTCATCTTATTCACCCACATCTCCCCCTTCTATCATGAAGATAAAACTCATTTCATATTTGCTGTAATGATATAAATCATAGCTAAAACTGATGTATAATGATGCCATTCTAGTTTCGAAACAGGCTCGAAATTCAACAGCACAGCTTACTTTGACCCTATGGTCTCGCCCTTGATCTCTTCTGGAGATGCCCCTCTCACTGCTTCTCCCTTTCCACTCTCGATGGCAGCTGGACTGTGGGGTTCTTCTTCTTTGCTGACAGGTGAGTCGAGGGAGAAAGCCCAGCCGAGCACACGCTGATTGCAAACTTCTCAAAAGTCTCTGCTCCTCGGGTTTGTGGGCTCCTCTTTGAGGCAGATCTGGGTCCATTGGTGATGGCAAAGCTGCCCAGACAGACACACATGGCTCTGCTTCTCGTTTTGATCACTTAGCCTGAATCGGGGTGTTCCTTTCTCGTCCCCACCTAGACACCCGCTCTCTTCTTTCTTTAATGGCGGCAGCATGGTCCACGGCGTGGCTGCACCCCTGCCTGTTTGTTCCATCCTGATGGCCTTTGAGGCTCCATCCAGTCTTCAGCTCTGGCAGACTGCTGCACTGATGAACTGTATTGATGAGAATTTTAGATGCACGCATAAACATGCAGGGAGGTGCCAGCCTGGGGCGCAGAGAGGTAGCCGTGCACCTGTGCGAAGGGACACTCCAGTGCTCAGACAGTAGCCGGGTTTGCCCTCAACTCTGCGGATGTTTCTCATTTGCTGATCGCTCTCTCCACTGATGGCATCTGGTTAGGGCCATGGTAACTTAGCGTCAGGTTTTGTAGTGTATGTTTTCAAAATGGTCTTTTATCCCTGGAACTCACTGGAAAGATCTTAGGTGTGTGTGTGAAGGGGGAAGAGAATTAAGCAGATGTTTTATAAAACAGATGTTTATATCATTGTGTGCTCTTCCCATCAGCTACCTTCCTTGGGTTACAGCGTTGACAGGCATCTTCCCTCCCAGGGATTGCTGCTTAACTGGAAAATCACCACTCTGAGGCTTTGAGATTTGAGCAATAATTGTAACACTTGAAAACCAGCAACCCAACCTTTCGAGATGCTAAGTGCAGTGTTCTCTTGCAAGTTTCCAGCTTGAGCTGATCTTGGCCCGTGAGCAGCTTCCCTGTAACCACGTATGGTTTAGGCTGTCGGCATTCTGTTGCAGAGGTCCCCACTTCAGACAAGGAGTCTGCCTATCTCCTGATGCAGATAGTCACGGCCGTCTTTTGAGCAGTAAAGCATTTGCCATGGGTTTGTCTTTTTTATAGCAAGGGATTGTTAACAATTATACTCCAAGTGCATGCAAACCTATCTGCTATATAGTCTGTGCCCAATCACTATTTAATGAATGAATGAATGAACGAATGAGTGATGAGAATAGATGAGGCTCATGTCACTGACAATTGCAGCAGCTACTGGAAACCTATATTTTCTTTAGGAGTCTTGGAGGCCTCCAATGCCTTGTCTGTTTTTCGCTTTTCTACAGACTCTAATTAGGAATATAGGTGCAAAAAATAAGAACATGAGCTGTTCTCAGTTTCGACTGCCCAGCCCAGATTCCCTTTCCCGCAGCCTGGCCTGTCTGACCTCCAACCCTTTTCCTTGTTTTCCCCTACAGAGACTCCCACCTGTCCTGGAAGACGGGGCGGGGTGACACTGGCTGTTGTCAGGGAAACCACAGTTGGAGTGGGGGATGGAGAGGGCTGGGAAGGGGGAGAGAAAGCTGCAGAGCCTGAAAATTTCCAGGGTCTGGAATATGATTGGGGTAGTTCTCCAAAATCCTGTCCCAGCATATAGTAAATGCTCAGTAAATGTTTATGAGCAAGTTAATGAAAATGTGCAACATTTTGTCAAGTGACTTGCAAAACAGGTAATGATTCCTGGGTCAAGAGGCTGCTGGATCAAATTCGACCCAGCTAGTAAAGTGTCTAAACTCAGTCCCTGGCAGATTGCAACCAGTATTTTAAAAATAGTCTCAATATTTTTCCCAGCGACTGCCCACATCAGAATCACTACAGGCAGCAGTGGGGACTGGTCAAAAACGCAGACTTCGGCCCTGCAGGAGACCCGCCTGCCCCCGCCCCCGCGTGCTCTTTGCCTCTACTTCTCTCCCTTCATTGTTTGGGATGCAGTCATGAGTTTCCGAGCCTAACTGGTTTATTGTCTGCTCACTGGCTTCCTGTTGTTCTCTCTGCAGTGACGTAGGTCCCCAGAGGGCAGAGACCCCTGGTCTAGCTCACGCCTGGGTCTCCAGGACCTGGGCCCATAGCTGATGCTTGGCCTTCTTGTTCTGACGGAATGTATGGTGCACGGAAGGTTACTCTGAAAATCGTCAAAGAGAAAATGCACCAGGCAACGTGAAGCAGGAAGGATGACTTTGCTCAGTTACATGCAGTAGAGAAGAGAAACCTGAAGGCTACTGAGAGAGACCAGAAAACTGGTGTGCGTGTGTGAGAGAGAGACAGACAGACAGACAGACTCTCTCTATACGTGGCCTTTAATCTTTTAGTCCCTGGAGTGCCCTGATGAAAACCTTAGTTTCTTGAGAAGAAAGCACAGCATTTGACAAAGCAGCTGCTAAACCCTGCGTGCTCTCCCCATCAGCCTAGCTGCTGGGCTGCAGGGGTGGGAAGCATCTTCCTTCCCAGTAATGGCTGTTTTACTGCGACCTTCCTGGTCTAAGACCTTGACATTTACGTGATAAATGTCATCTCAAAACCCCGAGATAAGAGCAGGCGCCACTTGCAGATTTCCGTCCTGAGCGCATCCTCCTGTGTTGGCGGCATCAGTATATTCTGAGGGATGACTCACCACTCCTAAGTCGTGCTTCTGTGCAGGGCTCAAGCTGCCTACAGAGCCAGAAAACAAAGGCCGCCTCCGTCTTTAAACGAGGCACATATTCACGATTCCTCTTTATTCCGGGTGTCACAAGATGCTCTTTTCTTACATCAAGCAATTGCCCACAATTTTTTTTAATGTAGGACAGACCGAGAGTGGCTCGCCCCTACTAAGACATTAATTAGTATTTGTATAATGAGTGAGGGAATGAAGGGAACAGGCACTGGCTTAGCTGCTGGGAAATTGTGCATTCTTTAAGAGTCCTTGGAGGCTGAGCACACTCAGGTTTTTGTTCTCCTGCAAGGTCGTTGTCCAAGGACACAATTTAACCTGCATAAAACACAGGGGCCAGCCTCGGGGTAAAGGACCTCAGTCTCCACCCCTGTCCCCAGCCAGATCACGTTCAAGGCCCGTCACCCCTAGAGCTCTCACAGCTGTGCACGGTGGAGGAGCGCGAGGAAAGCAGGGCTCTGGTGCGAGGGACAGGGAGCGAAGAAGGGTCTCCAGAATTTCCCATTACGCATAAAAGCCAGGATGTAAGTAGTGTGTATGAAAGTGATGTCATTTGTTGTTAAGGAAAATAAAATGTGGTTGGAAATGCACGCACACACATAGACGCAAAGAATAGCTCTGCAACACAAGAAATTGTTATGGGAAGGAGTGAGAAGGGAAAAGTGTGGGAAGTAAGACTTATTTCTACTTTAACCCTTTTGTCCTGTTACCACTAAATATATTATCTTTTCCAAAAATTTAAAACTCAACAAGCAAGAGTATCCAGAAAAATTTAACTACTTACATAGAATTAAGTTAGAGTCCCATCTTTCTGCTTACACCCAAATTATTTTCAGATGAATTAGAGGCAGATACTATAGTTTTTTGGTTTTTTTTTTAAGTTTTAATTCTTGGGGAAAATATACTTATGAGCAACTTAAAGTATCAATATACTCCGTTGAAATACTTGAAAGAAGCAAATGATTATTTGCCTTAATATATAAAGAACTCTAAAAATTCAATAAAGAAGGTAAATACCTCAAGAGGAAATTAAGCTACTGCAATTAACAAGTGACTCATGAGAGAAGTGCAAACACACTTATCACTACTAGTAATTAGAAAACTTCACGTGGAAACCCTGAGGAGAATCCACGTTTCTCTTTCCAGATGGGCATAGTAAGAATGGAAATACCATGCGTTGTTGAGGGTCGGAGCAAACTGGCTGCTCACGTCTTTCTACGGAGGGGTTACTAGGACAATATCACTGGATGACAGTCAGAAAATACTGATCAATGCACCCGCCAAGAAAATAATCGTGTGCAGTTTGAATCAGCAATTCCAAATCTAGCACCTTTTCCTCGTGAAATAAGCAAGACACAAAGACATGTGTCTCTGAAATTGGAGAAAGCCTCAGGGAGACAGATTGATGCCTCCCCCAGGAGATGTCCCCGCCCCAATCCCCAGAACCTGTGAATCTGTTCCCTGACATGCAAAGGGGACTTTGCAGATGTGATTGAGTTCAGGATAATCCGGGTGAAAGGCGGAGGAAGGATGCGCTGTTACCAGCCGCTACGTTTGCGGTGGTTGTTACAGCAGCAGGAGGAGGCTAATACTTACCAGACACACGTGAATGGAGGGATGGTTCAATGCACTCAGGGATGGAGTTTAGATCTATGTTTACTAACATGGAAAAATGCTTGCAATTGACCAATGTAGACATTAGGATCATTGAAAAAGCAGGTAACCGGCCGATACGTGCAGGCATAGTGCTGGTCAGAGCCCCTGGCTTTCGCTCATTGAAGCCGCGGCGGCTGCCGGGGCTGTGCTGGCACCTCACAGATGCTTTGCTTCGTGCCGATGACAAGGCTACAGTCGCATCCCTGCCCGATTTCCTCAGCCGCGGGCTCTGCAGGGAGCGTTTCCAGGCGCTGGCTGCCTCCAGCCGCGTTGGTCGATCCTTGCAGCATCCGTGACGCTGGCAGGAATTTAGCCCCTTCCCACAGGTGGGAACACGGAGGCTGCCAACCTGCCAGACCACACTCGTGGCAGGAGCGGTCGGGACAAGCTTGAATCCAGCCTGACCTCGGACCTGGGCTCCCGAAGCCCCAAAGCAGCGGCAGCACCTGAGAGGGCCCCACTCCCACCTCAGCTTACAGGTAAGCCCTCTGGGCTCGGGCAGGTAAGGAGCTTCCCTGAGACGCTCGGCTGCAGAGCGGCTGGCGGCCGCAGCCACGTTGGGCCCCCAAGCCCACGTGCCGACCGCCGGCCCACCATTTCTGTTCAAAGACCGCATGTCCCGATGTGGCCCGAATGTCCCCACGTTCCCTTTAACGCTGGGGTCACACACCCGCCCCCCGGTGCCAGGGCCTCCTGCCTTGCCCTGAGAGTCCTGCAGCCGAGCAAAACCCTGCGTCCTGGGCCGACTGGGGGCCGGTCACTTGACCTAACACCACGTCCTGGCCTGGGTGGCCTCTGCCCCCACTGACCCAGCCCTCAAAGGGGTCTTGGGGCTGCTGGAACCCACCGCTTCTCCCTCTCCCTCCCTCTCCCCAGTCTGTCTGTCGCCCCGTCCCATGGGCTCTGCCCCCAGACCATGCCAGAGCCTCCCTTTCCCCGAAGATCGCCTCCCTGGATGGGGCCTCCTGGCCACAATTTGCTCTTCCTTCCACCAGCTCCACTATTACGGGCTGAATCGTGTCCCCCTAAAGACCAGCTCCAGCCGCAAGCCCCTGCCCGTGAGTGTGACCCCATTTGGAAATGGGGTCCTTGAAGACATGGTCAGTTAAGATGAGGCCAGACTGGACTGCGGTGGGTTCCCATCCACGATGGCCAGCGTCCTTATGAGAAGAGGGAGGTTCAAACCAGAGGCGGGCGGACAAGAGGGAAACGGAGGCTTGGAGTGGAGCTGCCACAAGCCAGGGGGCATGAAGGGGCGCCAGCCGCCACCGTCGCCAGGGGGTCGCGGCCCAGCCCTGGAGGCCGCCTGGGCTCCGCAGCTGTGCGGGACCAGCTCCCGGCCGCGCCTTAGCCCCTCTCCTCCGCGGGGGGCCCCCGCCGCTCTGTGGCGTCCCCGCTGCGGCATTTCTTCCGCAGCAGCTGTGACCCTCGGAAGTGGACCCTGTTGCTCTCCTCCTTCCCCACTGGCTGCCTGGGCTGCCTACGGGAATTTAAGCCCCGGGAGGACAGCAGCTGTGTCTGCTCGTGCCAGGCAGGCGGTCGGTGTCCGGAAGGATTGTGCTTCTCTGGTTAACGCAGCCGAGGACGTCAGGGGAGCAGACGTCCCTGCACCGGGAAGCAGGGTCTGCCGCGGTGCCTTCCCAGACCTGCGTCTCCCCGGCACCGCACCGAGTGGAGTGAAGGGAATAGAGGAAGGCAGGAGACGGTGAGAGCAGAGGACGCAGAGGACGCCCGAGTCACGAGAAGCTGCTGAACTGAGAACCTCTCGTTTCCTTAAAGACCTCAGGGAGGCCGCAGACCTTCTTCTTCTTCTCTTCTTTTTTCCCTTCTGCAAACGCTCCGTGCGGGGCCCGTTTTTACCAGCTTTGCCCAGCTGCAGGGCAGGTGCAGATGTGTCTGCGGACGGAATAACTCAAGCCCGGGCTCAGCAGCGAGCAGAATCGCCTCGGGCCTTCTCGGCTGCGGCTCCTGAAGTGGGGGGACCGCCTTTCCCAGCCCCTCGGCTGTCGGGCTTACTCGGGTCAAGGGAAGACAGCCTCTTGGCTGGAGACGCACATCAGAGCAGGGATCCGTGATTTCCCGCTCTATTGCTTTTCACCATTTATTATTATCTGAGTCTTCTTATCACTTGCCTCTTAACTGGTCACGTCCACTTCAGCATGTTCCCTAAAAGCAGAGATCTTTCCATCTTCTTCATTCCTTTAATTCACGGAAAATCACTCATTAAAAACACATCATAAAATAAGCCAGATTCTGGAAACATGTGCACGTGGTCGATAAGGAAATGAGTAGCAACTTAATATATTAAAAACTCTCAAAGATGGGAAGCGGCTGTGGCTCAATCAGTGGGGCTCCCATTTACCATATGGGAGGCCCCGGGTTCGGTTCCCGGGGCCTCCTGGTGAGGGCAGGCCCACCTGCGCGGCGTGGTTAGCTGACCCAGCGAGCACAGGCAGCAAGGGGGGGATAAATGAATAAATAAATAAAATCTAAAAAAATTAAAAAATAAAATAAAAAAATAAAATAAAAACTCTCAAAGAGAAAACAAGAGAAATAGGGTCTACAGAGCACCACAGGTGAGCCCTAAGGGAAACGCATTCACTTTCTTCATATTTAGTGAAGATCACGCAGGCGCACGCGTGGTACCCACTTGCCGCCTGCCAGTGTGGACACGGGTCAGAAAGACGGCGCTATCTGGCACCGACATGTCCACCAGGCTCGTCTTCCCGGACAGCAGTTTGACGCGGCCCATCGCAGCCCTCTCCACAAGTGGCATATAATTTGAACTCAGAATTCCTCTTATAGGAATAAGAGGAAATCACTGGGCCAATAGAAAAAACTGGGCAATTATGAGAGCAAAAACTTAGCAAGGGCCTAAATACATAGGACGTGGAATTGGCTCTGTGCTGAGATCCATCCACGCGAAGTTTCAGTTGTATGTTTACTGATGTGTAACGAGACATCACTTGATGTTAAGAAAAATAATCAGGTTGTAGGTGCTACACAGAGTATGAGGAGGCCTGCTGAGAACCAAACGCGCCCTGAGCCCCTCACAGACTTGCACCGATTCCTTCCCACCGATGAGAAGCCCTAACTCTGATAATAGGTGGTGCTTACTGAGAGCATACAGGCTGCGTTCTGGACTCTCTTCTAAGTGCTTTCAGTGTCTCCACCCATTCACTAAATTGTGATAACCACGGAGTAGGCGCCTTTTTATCCCCATTACACAGACGGGAAAGTCGAGGTTTACAAGTTGCTCAAAGTCCCACAGGCAGAACGTGGAGGAGCCGGGAGCTGCCAGGGGCTGGACACACACTGCCCGGCCAAAGCCGAGGCTGCCTTGAGCTTCCTGTGGCTGCTGTTGCAGAATACCCCAGACGGCGGAGGTGGGGGCCGCAAGTCTGACCCGGGGGGCTCGGAGGGCTAGCTTCTCCGGGAGCTGCCCCCCAGCCTCTGGTGGCTCGGTTCGGCTCTGCCGTGGCCTTGGAAACCGCCCTGGAGTGGGGGCAGGGAGAGCCTGGGACTCTGGAGTGCTGCCAGCTCCGCAGGATGAACAGATGGAGGCGCCGGCTCCGTCGGGAGAGCGCAGTCGGACGGTCCTTGCAAAGAGCCCGGCAGCGCTTGGCCTCCGATGACGCCTACCGACCCCGCGCAGCGGGGGTCTTGGGGGCAGCGCGAGGCCCGAGCCCACGCGGGCCTTGCCTGAGAGCGCCCCTCCCGCCTGCTCATCCTCGCACCGTTTCTTCTCCCTGTCTCTTCCTGGGTGAGTTGGTGTTTTCCCCGCATGCAGTGAGGACCCACGGAGCGGCGACTGTCCATCCCGTCCACCGCGCCCACAGCCCCTGGGATAAGGGGACACGCGAAGCAGGCGCTTAGCACGGAGGCGGGGGTGGAGGCAAAGAGGGTCCAGAGTGCTGTGGAAAAGGGCAGATGAGTGGCCAGGAAAAGAGACGGTGAGCACAAGCCAGGGCCCGAGAGGGACTGGGGGCCTCGTCAGGAGGGCCAGGTAGCAGGGGGCTAGGCAGGGCTGGACCCCCAGTTCAGGGGCGGAGCCCCTCTCTGCCCGAACCAGAACAGGAGATGCCAAGCCCGGCCGGGCAAGTCTGGCAGTGAAGAACCAGAAAGAGCAGGTGCTTATGTCAAAAAACAAGTGCGAGCTAAATGACTGTCAGTTGCCTTCCTGTTTAATTCTCTCAGCGCCCCTGCGAAGATGGCATGATCGTTACCGCCACGTTATAGGCAAGGAAACTGAAGCCCAGAGAGGTTAAGTGACTTGCCCAGGAATGCACAGCAGATATCCGGAAGAGCCAGGCCTCATGGGCGGAGAGGAGGGCAGTGAGGCCCTCACGCCCGTGGGCTCATCTTCAGGGTATGCTGAGGAAACAGCCCTAGAAAGTGTCCTGAATCTCATCGTCCCCTGGCGACCTGCCTGGCCCCGAGAGGCAGCCCCGTTCTGCCTCGGTGGCCTCCTGCTGGCTCTGGTCCCGGCAGAGAAGGTCTCCACGTGGGCTGGCTTGTTCCCGCCGCAGGGCCCTTGCATCTGCCTTGCCGCGGCCACTCCCCTTCTCACTGCCCAGGCCCCAGCTCCGTATCAGCTTAGCTAAAAGAGACCCCCCCCCCCCGGTCACAGGTCACATCCCCTTACGTGACAGGCAAGTGCTTTCCTGGTCTAGTTACTTGTTGACTGTCTTTTTCTTCCGGGAGACTTTCGGCCCCCTGAGGCCAGGCAGCCTGTCCTCATCGGGAGCCTCCCTGCAGCCTCACCGGCCCCCGCCCTTCACCACCCCGCCTCTGCCTCCCGGGGCAGTTCCCACTCCTTCAAATGCACCACGTTCTCGCCCGCTAGATGGTCCCCAGAGGAGCAAACAGCACATACTTGCTGGGTGAAATGATGGAGCAGGAAAACGTGAAATCCAGGGATACGCTTTTTCAATCGGCAGTCACAGAGGCCTGCAACAAACCAGAGCCATGGAATCCGTCTTCTCCTGACAACTAAACAAACGCTGCTTTTGCTCAAATTTCCAGCCTTGGCTGGTTCCAGAAGAAACTCCCTGTCCAGTAGCGGGCAGCCCCGAGGCGCGGTGCTGCAGCCAGGCCCCTGGTCCCCGGGAGCTCACGCCCTGCCGTGTCCTGGCACAGCGGAGAGCAGGCGGGCTGGCCTCGGAGGCCGGCTCCAAAGGCCTGTGGCTCTCTCGGGGTCTCCTGCTTCGCCACGTTGGGAGGACATCCAAGCAGCCCGACGGAGCAGCCACGTGGGGGCAACCGAGCCCCCTGGCAAAGGTCATCACTGACCCGCCAGCGATGCGCACGGCCATCGTGGGACCTCGTCAACGGCCATGGCCCCAGCCTGCAACCCTAGGCGACACCATCCAGCAAGAGAAACCAAGATGATAAATGCTTGCTGGTGTCTCAAGCCACCAAGTTGTGAAGAAGTTTGTTACGCAGCAGCAGGTGGCTAATACACCGGGCTATCCCAGTAACCTTCAGCTTGGCTCTCCCTGTGAGTCTCCTTGGCCATTCTCAGCCTGCTCTTCATCCAGTCTCAAGAAGGGTACGGCCAAAACTTAGGTTGCACCCCCACACCAAAGCCTCTAGCAAGTCCACGTCCTCTTTTTCATCCTCTGCCCTTCTTTGCCATATGGTACGTCTGTCTCCAGCTACAGTGGCTTGTGCCAGGAGCACGGCGCCCTTTGTGGGGACGTGACTCTGCTGTTCTCTCAGCCTGGAGCCCCTTTCCTCATTTCTAGCTCCCTCACTTCCTTCTGGGTC
This sequence comes from Tolypeutes matacus, assembly GCA_026826555.1. NCBI lineage: Eukaryota > Metazoa > Chordata > Mammalia > Cingulata > Chlamyphoridae > Tolypeutes > Tolypeutes matacus. Next base: position 595,780 of record JAKSZT010054317.1, read on the forward strand.
GCTGCTCAAATGCCACCTCTGCAGACAGAGCTGTGCTCACCTCCTTTTAAAATCAGCCCTCCCCTTCCACCTCCTCTGTCTCTTTGCACGTAACCAGGACCTGACGTTATTCCACACACCTGTTGATGTTGTTTGTTACCTTTCTCCCCCTCTAGACTGGCGGCTCGGAGCTAACCTGTTCTGTTTCCTTCTAAGTCTGCAGCAGCCCTGGCAGTGGCCAGCAGACAGCACACGCAAAAATTATTTGCTGACCATTAGATTGAGGACGCCCCAAATTCCTTGCTACTCAAGAGGCAGCTTGGCTTCCCCATTTCTTGAATCTGTGCTGGTTTTATGGCTTGTTTCGGCCAATGGAATACGGTGGAAGCTACGCCCCGGGACCTCTGGAGCCAGTTCTTGAGGGGCCTGGCAGCTCCCTCTTCCTCTCTCCCAGGTCCTGAGAACGCCACGCTGGGAACCGAGTGCCCACGTGGAGGAGAGCCCAGGCCCCCGCGAGAGCCAGCACCGCGGCAGTCACGTGAGGCAGGCCCCTTGGCTCTCCCAGCCAGTCCATCCTCAGCTGAGTGAGGCGACACGAGTGGGCCCCGGGAAGAACCGGCCGATCTGTGGCACTGGGAAACGTAGCAAGCTGGTGTTTTTGTGAGCCTCTGCGTTTTGGTGTGGCTTGTGGCTTGTCGATAACTGATACGCCCAAAAAATCAGCAGCTCCCCAACAGACTTTCCTTCATCTACCCTTGGGCCCTCCAGCCCACAAAGGAAACTGAGTGATCCTTGGAAAAAGCACCTCTCTATTCCCTGAAAACGATTCAAAGGCTTCCCGTGGTTTCAAGGACAAGGGAAACCTCTGTTTCTAGCCTCTCCTGCTGCCTTCACCGGGCCGCCTCCCACCTTAGGCTCCAGCCCCTCTGAGTGCCACCAGATCCCCACCACGGTGCGTCTGAACCTGCTGCTCCTCCCCCACCCCTCACCCAGGAGCGCCTCTGCAGCCCCGCGTGCCCGGCTCCAGGGTCACCTCCACAGGAAAGCCCTCCCCGATTTCTCCAGGACAGACCCTCCTGCCACCAGCTCTCACAGCCCTGGGCTCCTCTCCTCTGTCGCCACGGGAAGCACGTCCATCTCCCCCCAGCAGGACATCACGTGACCCTCGTCCCTCTCCCCTGCCGAGACATAAGTCCCGTGAAGGCCAGGCCTCGTCTGCGTTTGCGCTTCTCTGCCCCGGCACCGGTTCCTGGACAGTGCCCGGCACACGGCAGGGCCTCAGCCAGCGTTCCCCGCAGCCACTTCGTCCTCTCCCCCTACCCAGGGCTCCCGGCGCAGCTTTCCTTCTGGTCCCGCAGTCACTAGAGCCTCTCTTTCTAGCCTTCTGCCCAGAGGTGATTTTCCAAAGCAGCAACGCCAGCAATTGGCCAGATCATGACCATTTCTTACTTAGCACTCATGGCGGAGCTCCACTACCTGCAGAATAAAGGCTTAGCTGGGCCCATGAGTCCCTTTCAACCCCTGTGGTAGGCAGGATTCTAAGCTGGTCCCCCAGATCCCCCCACCTCCCCCATCACACACACCCCATTTAACTTCTCTTGGATGTGAGAAGGACGTGTGGCCATGATGGGAGCTTACCCCCATGATTATGTTACGTGGCAAAAGGAAGACTCTCCTGGGGGGGCCTGACCTAATCAGAGGAGCCCTTTAAAAGTGGAGCCGATCGCAGAGGAAGCCAGAGAGGCTTGTGCGGGCCTGGGAGAGCCAAGATGGGAACTTCTTATGGGGACACACGGCAAGGGACTGTGGGAGTCTCCTAGAAGCTGACAGTGGTCCTCAGCCAACAGCCCGGAGGAAAACATGGCCGCCATCAAAAGAATTCCGCCAGCAACCAGCGGGCTTGGAAGAGGGCCCTGACTCTCAGCTGAGGCCACAGCTCTGGCCAGCAGCTTGATTTGAGGCTCCCGCTAGCCTGCACCCCGGCTCTCGGCCCGCGGAAACTGAGAAATCAAGCGTGTGCTGTTTTAAGTTGCTCAGCTGACGGTGGTTTGTTAAGAAGCAGTAGAGGACTGATGCACCTTTGTCTCAGTGTGCCAGCTGCTGTGACAAAACACCGCACAGCAGGCTGCTTAAACAACAGAGGCGTGTGGTCTCGGGGTTCTGCAGGGCAGATGTCCGAAGCCGAGGCGCTGCCGGGCCGGCGCTTCCTCTGTAGTCTGCAGGGCCGAGGCCGCCTGCCGCCGGCGTGGCCCATCCCACGCCGACCCCTTCGCACCGCGTCTCTGTCGTCCGCTCGCTGTGCCCAGGCTTTCTCTGCTTTCAAGGACGCCGGCCGAGTTGGGCCCCCGTGAGCTTCCTTGACCTCATCTTAGCAGCCACATCCCCAGCGACTCCACTCACAAACGAGGTCCCGCCCACAGGCCGCGGCTTGGGACTGGAACGTGTCCTTTTGGGGGATGCGGCTCAGCCCAGAGCACCATTCCACGGTCATTCCACAAATATTTATCGAATGTCCACGCCTCGCGGGACCCACAGACACAGACGGCAGCCGTGGGGAAGAGGAGACGGGCAGCCCAGTGGACCTGAGTCCCCACGACCCTGTCCCGCGACCTCAGGGGGCCAGCGAGCGGCCGCGGCACCGTGCGGTGCTTATGGACCTGGCCCAGGGCTCTGCTCTCTCCCGTCCATGTGTCAGAACCAACCTGACCTCACTCTACCCGTCTGTAAAGTGGGGTAATGGTGCCTTCTCCAGGAGGTTTTTGGAATCAAAAGATTTTTTTTTGAGGTAACGGGGCTTGGGATTGAACTCTGGACCTTGTGGGAAGCTGGCGCTCAACCACTGAGCCATGTCGGCTCCCCGGAGTCAAAGGATTTTTTGACCTACCCAAAGCTCTCGGCCCGGGGCCTGGGGTCATCTGTGCAATCAGCGAACAAGCTGCCAGAGGCCGTGATACCCAATGTCTTCACACCTGTGAGCCGGTCTGAGGAGACCGGCGTGGGTGGATTTTTCTGTGTCACTCGTACACGGAGTGAGACCCCAAAACAAAGACTGTCCTCATTCTGAGACACACCTTGGTAAAATCAGTTCACCAAGAGTTTAGCTGAGCACTGGCTGGGCTCAGGAAGCCACGGAGGCCGCTTGGGACAGGAAGCTGTTTCCGTAGAAAACAGTGTTGCAAACGAACAGGCCCAAATCGCAGAGGGAAAAGTGGGAAAAAGCAGAAGGTAGTGGTAGGATTTGCCAAACAGATGGTCAGCAAGTTTTCATTTGTGAGTTGGAAGCGTCGCTCCGGCGTGTGTCTGCGTTGTGCCTGACTAAGGAAACCATCTTCTTCCCTGGCTTCAAAAACTCCTTCGTGGACTGCAGAGCCGAGGCGCCTCCTTGGTCACTGGGCCTCCTGCAGAAATTCCAACGGCTTCGCTCGTGGCGGCCGGGCCCGGGTGAGGCAAGCGCGGCACTCACTCTGGGAACTAAACGTAAGGGGATGCCCAGAAACTCGGTCATCGAGACAAATAACATCTTTTTTGTTTTTCCTTTAAATAACATTTTAATGCAATTTTTGTTTAAAAGTCAAAATTAATGAAAAAGATTTGCGATGAACAAAATATCAAAATTTTAGCTAGAGACAGGACTCGACAGGGCTGGGATTCGGGTGAGGGGGTTGAGGTGAGGCTCAGGGTCGGAGCCTGTCTTTATGTAAAAAGTTGGTATAATGTGCACCGTGGATTTTCTTCATGTTTTAATTTTAACATTGCACTAAAATGTTATTCCTCTTGGTTGGAGGGATTTGGGGCCCTGCTCCGACTGTGCTTGAGGCGAGTGTCTCGCTTGCCCCACCCTGCATGGTTCCCGTGGTCTAAAGGGCTCCAGAACCTTTTCTCCGTCCCCGCTCCCAGCACCCAGGCCTCTGGCTGGGCCGACGGCGACGGCCTCCTGACCGGCCCCTCTGCGTGGACTCACTGGGACACGGGCTCTGGGAAGGTCCCGGGGAGAGAAAGCGAGGTTGAATCAGGCCAGGTCCTGAGACCGAGACGGAGCAGGAGGGCAGGAGCAGGGGAGGGCAGGGGGCAGAGGGACACGTGCCCAAGGCAGGACGGGCCGCCGGGGCCCACCAGACGCCCCGGAGCGGTGCCGTGAAAGCAGCCATAGGCAAAATGTAAACGAATGGCACGGGGAGTGGATGTGGCTCAAGCAGTTGGGCACCCGCCTCCCACATGGGAGGTCCCGGATTCGGTTCCTGATGAAAAAAAACAAACAAACAGACAATGACAAGCAGACAACGAGCAAAAACAACAAGGCAAAACAATGAGCAAACAGACAAGGGAGCCATCTTGGGGTGGGGGTGCCGGCGAAGAATGTCATTGTTTTGCTCCAATAAAACTTTATTTATGGACACAGAAATTAGAATTCCATATAGTTTTCCTGTGTCACAATACATTCTTCTTCTTTTGACTGTTTTTGAACTACTTAAAAATGGAAAATATTCTTAGCCCCGGGTTGCACAAAAATAGGCGGCGGGCTGGGTTTGGCTCACGGGCCGTGTGGCGTAGAGGGACAACCTCTCAGCATCTGCTTTATTCAGTCTTGAATTTCCTTTTCAGCTAAGATGAATAGCTTTCACCAACCCGGCCTACTTCAGGGACTAATGTGTATTAGTGAAGTATTTTTCCATCCACATTCAGGAGCAGAATGCTGGGCTGCTTCTGGCTGTAAAATACCACAACCCCCAACAGACGCTGTTGGCTGAGGTGGCGAGTCTGCCATGGGCATGTCCCTGCACAGGACGTGCAGATGCCCAAGGGTCCTGGGATTGTTAAGATAACCCCAGACAGGGAAACGGATGTGGCTCAAGAGGTTCGGCGTCCGTCTACCATATGGAGAGACCAGGGTTCGATCCCCAGTACCTCCCGGTAAAAAAAAAAAAAAAAAGAAAAAAAAAGATAACCCCAGACAGATGTTTCTAGATACATGGAGCATGAGTTTTCCAGCACTTGCTGGCAGGGGCAGGCTTCTTGAACCTCGTGGTAGAGTCAGTGCATCCAGATGTCTTCAGGCTCACTCACCAAACATGCTGTTTATTTCATCATAATTTTTACTTGTCAGAGATTGGATAAGACCTCGGCATACATCCATGGGGAAATTATTAAAATAATTCCATAAAATGGAATACTATACAGCTGGAAAAAGGAACTCAGAAGCTCTCTAGTTTCTGATATGGCATGATCTCAAAAATATATTATTTGGTGGAAAAGCAACATGTAAAGCAATGGTTTCCTATGCTAAATTTTCTGTAAAAGGGAAATTTTATAAACCTATTTATTTGCATGTCCATAGACCATCTCTGTGAGAAGAGACAGTGTTCCTTGAGCCACTGATTTCCTCGTGGGAAGGGAACGAGGTGAGCAGAGGATGGGGAGAGAGTCTTTTCATACATAATATTTTATGTATTTCCACAGAATGATGATTGACTTTAAAATAAAAATAAGAATAAAATAAAACAGAGGCCCACCTGGTTCTTTCCCCAGTGGCCTCCTACCCACCAGCAGAATTTCTCCACCACGTTGGAAGTTCACAGCTCACCCTAAGAACTCAGTGGAAACAAGACTCTCAGCCCTTACCTTCGGCTCCATTTTGACAGGGTCAGAGGACCAGAATTCCCTCTTATTCTCTCCCTCCAGACCTCCAGTCTGACAGCAGAAGAATCCAGGGTCTACTGCTCAGTGAGACAACCGTCAAATCCAGCTCCTCCAGATAAGGGTTACCTGGGAGGACCCGGGTAGGGGATAAGGTAAAAGATGGGGAGCCTCTCTGCTGTGTGTGCGGAGTGGGAAGGGGCAGGAAACGCATGCGAGGCTCCGGAGGGAATCACACGACATGGCATAGTCCTGTGAGAGCTGTGGACTAATTGATTTCTTCAGCAGAGGAGAGTGTGACTCCTGGTCAGATCCACATTTTAGGAAGATTATTTTGGCTGCCAGCATGGACTGGGGGGCGATTTCCCCAACTTTTCATCCTTCCTGACCACCTCTCCGTTTTTATTCCATATTAACCTATCACCCGTGCAATCCTACGTAATATTTTTATTTAAATTAAGTCCCTGCTTCTTTTAATTTAAATAGTATTTTAAAGGTAACTTTATGTCATTCTTGGAAATGATCAGTTCATTAACCATAATTGTAAATGTCACTATCTACCTATCTATCTATATATATATATTCACACCCACTTATACACAGACTCACATAGGTGTATAGGGCACCTTGGGCGAGTGCACAGGTTGAATGGTCAAGAAGCCAACCCTGACGACTTTGTGCAAGGAGAAAAGCACAAGTGCTGTTCGTTTATTTAACAAATATGTATTGAGCAACTACTACAGACTTAGGATTCAACAGTGAACAAACAGGCAAAATGCCTGTGCTCTTGCAGCGTACAGTCCAGTGGCAGAGACAGGCAATAAACAGATAAAGAGTATTATGTTAGGGGTGACTAGGGCTAAACAAAGCAGAGAAAGGGTTAAAGAGAGAAAAGGGGGGCTGCTTTAGAGAAGGTGGTCAGAGGAGGTCATATTTGAAGAGACCTGAAGAAAGGAAGAGAGCAGGACGCAGGCCCTTCAAAAGGAATTTGCCATTCCCTTCAGGCTGAGGGAGTGGCGAGTGCAAAGGCCCTGAGGTATGTTTAAGGGAGCACAAGAGTCCAGGGCAGCAGGAGGAAGAGGGCGGAGAAGCGAGGAGGAGAAGGAGGTGCAGGCCGTGGAAGGCCGCGCGGGACTGCCCGGGAGACAGCGGCTTTGCTCCGCAGGAGACAGGACGTCGCTGGCAGGTCTAGAGAGAACAACTCCGGAGCTGGTTTTCACAGGGCCGCTCAGGCCGCGTCACGGAGGCTGAACCTCCAGGGAAGCCCAGCGACCGCGAGGCGGCCGCCAGAGCCAGCCCTAACTCCTCTCGCCAGCCCTCACTGACCCTTCGCCTCTCTGGTCTCAGGAGCGGGTGGAAATTGGAGAGACAGCGTCGTAGGTCAGGTGAGACTGCCGTTGACGACGGGGCAGTCCTGCCCGCCAGGAGGCGGCAGCAATGACGGAGACGCGGCGGCGACCAGGGCTGCGGCTGAACGGCCTGCAGCACACAGGACGTGGCTCCTGCCACAGAGAAGGCCCGGCCACGCTGCACAGCTCTCCTTCCCCTTCACGCCTTTATTGTCCCAGGTTCATTTATCTACCTGCCCCCCTCCTTACTTGCGCTCGCTGCCTGCTCTCTGTGCCTGTTCATTGTCTGCTCGTCTTCTTTTCAGGAGGCACCGGGAGCCAAACCCAGGACCTCCCCTCCCCAATGGCTTGAGCCACCTCAGTTCTCACTTGTGTCTCTCATTGTGCTTCCTTCTTGTGTCTCTTCGGTGCCTCATCTTGTTGCATCAGCTCACCGTGCCAGCCTGTCACATCAGCTCGCTGTCTTGCTCATCTTCTTTAGGAGGCACTGAGAACCGAACCCCAGACCTCCCATGTGGTAGGCGGGTGCCCAACTGCTTACATGTGTGTGTACAGGTGTGTATGCTATATATCCATACTGCGTGTATATCTCTGCCTCTACACTCTGTGTATATCTATATCTCTATATTGTGTATAGATCTTTATTTCTATACTGTGCGTATGTCTCTAGCTCTGTACTGTATTTCTGTATCTCTATTGTGTGTATATCTCTAGCTCTACATTGTGTGTGTGTCTCTAGCTCTACATTGTGTGATATTTTTATTTCTATACTGTGTGTATCTCTATATTCCTACACACACACACACACACACAGAGCGGGGAGGCTCTGAGCCAGGTTTCTGGCCTGGACCCCGGGGCGTCTCTGCTGCCAGGGTCTTATCAGCATTGAGGCTGCCGCTGGCACCCATGTCACCAGCTGGGCTTTGTCCTGAGCCCTGCTTGGGACGCAGTGATGCCCACAGCAGGGGCTCCAGACCACAGAGCATGGGCAGCCACCCCTCCTGGCAGGGGCAGGGCTTGCAGCCAGCCCACCTCCGGGCTGGGCCTGACTCCAACTGGGAAAACTCCCGCTACAGCCCGTTGCCTCGGACAAGCCCAGCAAGCAGCAGCTTTCCGTGCTAAGTCCTGGCTTTTTAAATAACAGGCTATGTGGGCGCGCCATGCCTCGGTTTCCTCGTCCGAGGGAAAGGCATGTTTTATTGTGACGGTGAGAGGAGACAACTCTTAGGGCAGCCAGCAGATGCTGGCCAGGAGCTTCGCAGGCCAAGCCAGACTTTGAAGGCTGCGTGGAGCTGAGGTGGAGGAGCAAAACCGGGCTCAGCTGCTCGGGAAGCAGAACGATCCCACGAGCCCGGCTCCCCCGAGGCTGCGGGTCGCTGTGAGATGGGGCTGGAGCCTGGGCAAGGGCCAGGACCCAAATTTATTTCAGGCCACAGTCAACGGCTTGGACTCCACCCTGAGTGTAACAAGGAGCCCTGGTGGGCATGGGGGGTGGGGGCATCCGAGTGAGACAGCGCTGGCTGCCAGTGGGAAACCGGGGCAGGACTGCAGGTCGGAGGAAGCCGTGTGGGGAACCAGGGCAGAGGGAGGGAGGTTTGGGTGCAGGCCTCACAGCGCTCACCTGCTCCATCTCCCCAGCAAGCTGAAGCCCGCATCCTCCTCTCTGCTCCCTCCTCCTCCCACGGCCTTACACCTTTTTCTCTCCCAGGCTCTGTCTGTTGGATAAAAATTCTCTCCAGCTGGAGAAATTTCCAAGTAACTCGGAGACATTCTCGTGGTGCCCTCTCCTGGCCATCCTCAGCTCACTCCAGCAGACTTGGGCCCTGTGGCGCTTGTCCAGGGCTGCCCGACGAGCCGTGTGGCTACTGAGCATGTGAAACGTGGCGAGCGCGAGTGGAGATGTCCTCCAAGGGTAAAACACACGCTGGGTTTCGAAGGCTTTGTACGAAAACAATGAATGCAAAATATCTCATTAGCAAAGTTCTATACTGATGACATGTGGAAATGATAATATTTTGAAAATTTCAGGTTAAATAAGAGATATCATTAAGATTAATCTCACTTGTTTTTGCTTTGTTTAGTTTTTAAATGTGGCTACTAGAGACTTAGAATTTCATAAAATTGAGCACCTGCCTCCCACAGGGGAGAGCCAGGGTTCGGTTCCCTGTGCAAACAAACAACAACAACAACAACAAAAACTGATTTGGCTCGGTGGTTGAGCACCGGCTTCCCACCTACGAGGTCCTGGGTTGAATCCCCGGCCGTGGCACCTCAAGAAAGAAAGAAAGAAAGAAAGAAACGCATCGGCAGCTTGCCTCTTATTTCTGTGGTCCTTAGTGGTCTAGACTGTTCTATACGTGTGTGCCGAGGCCAGGGTTTCTCGCCTTCCCGCCGTTGGCGGTTTGGGTTGGATCGTTCATGTTTGGCGCTGTAGGATGTCTCGCAGCATCCCTGACCGCCCCCCACTCGATGCCAGCAGCGCCCACCCCCAGGTCGTGCCCAGCAGAAGCCTTTCCAGGCGTTGGCACGCGTGCCCTGGGGGTGGGCAGCAGAGCACAACCGCCTCCGCTCGCCACGTGTGTGCGGTGGAACTGCACGGGACTTTGCTGGGTGCCCGCCGGGCGCAGTCTCGTGCGTTTTCCTCACAACGACCCGGCGGGGTGGGCACTGGTATGACCCCACATCGCAGGCCAGGAGACTGAGGCCCGGGGGTAAAGCGACCTGCCTGGGCGCCAGGCTATTTGGTGGCCCCACCATCAGAGGGAGGAGGTGGGCCTGGGTCCTCGGGGCCCACCCGCGGGGCCCAGCACCCACCGGGTGGTCAGCACTGCCCCAGCCTCGGCTTGGGGGCCGGGTGCTCCTTTCAGGGGGGAGCTAGAAGGAGGCGGTGGGAGCCAGGAGTGTGAATCTCACCTCCCTTGGAGGCCAGGAGAATCCAGAGTATATGCTCCTTCCAACCGCCTCCGGGAACTGCGGTAAGACAGGAAGACAGACTGCACGCATGCGTTCATTCATGCTTTCATGCATTCATTCGTTCATGCATTCATTCGTTCGTTCGTGCCCCCTGACCTGTTCTGACGGCCTGCTACTTGCCATGCACCGTGGCAGGCTCTGGGAGTACAGAGATGAAAGGGATAGACATCCGGGGTCTGTTTGCAGAGAACCTACACTGAAAGGGAGAGGCGGACAATAAACACGCAAACGAAAAATAACATTTCAGACGCAGACAAGTTCTGTGAAGAACATGAAGCAGGACAGCGGCTGGGGGGAGGAGAGGTGAGGAGCCGCGAGTTCGCCCGCCCGGGCCCTTCTCAGCAGTTCTCTCCCCAGAGCTCTGCGAGGCTGTGGTGAACCCGCACGTAGCAGCCTCAGGCCTGCCTCTAGAAAGTTCCAGGCTCCGCGTCCCGCCCTGCTCCTGTCGCAGCCCCTCCCTTCATTTCTCCAGTTGCTGTTTCCATAGCAATGGATGTGGCCAGAGGACTGCTCTGGAGGGGAGAAACGCTAAGTTGCCTGGCAGGGGCTAGAAGGGGCCTGGGGGCTGGGCCTGGAAGGGGGCTGGAAGGGGCCTGTGGGCTGGGGCTGGGGGCTGGGGCTGGGGCTAGGGGCTGGGACTGGGGCTGGGGCTGGAAGGGGGCTGGGGGCTGGGACTGGAAGGGGGCTGGGGGCTGGGGCTGGGGGCTGGAAGGGGGCTGGGGCTAGCTGGGGCCGGGGGCTGGAAGGGGGCTGGGGGCTGGAAGGGGGCTGGGGGCTGGAAGGGGGCTGGGGGCTGGGGCTGGGGGCTGGAAGGGGACTGGGGCTGGAAGGGGGCTGGGGCTGGAAGGGGGCTGGGGGCTGGGGGCTGGGACTGGAAGGGGGCTGGGACTGGAAGGTGGCTGGGGCTGGGGCTGGGGCTGGGGCTGGAAGGGGGGAGGGGAAGAGGGAGGACAGGCCAAGGACGCCAGCCTGCGGGTCATTAGTAGCCCACTCACGACTTGTATGCAATTAAAGTGCATCTTCAGACAGGGTCTCTGCGGAAGGGGGAGAAAAGCTTCTGCAGCCTCTGTCAGAAATCCCAAATCCTCCCAGAGGCCCAGCGACATACACGTTATCTCTTCTCACCATTTTTTCATTCATTCATTTAAAAAATGCATTTACTCCACAAATGTTCATTGAGCACCTGTTAAGCTCCAGGCGCAGTTCTGGAGACGCAGAAGGATATGACGGGCAAGCCCAGGGCTCCTGCCTCAACGGGCTGCCATCCCAGATGGGGCGGCCACACAAAACACACATGCACATAGCCGAATCGTGTGAGGGCAAATGCACCAGTCAGGGTTCTCCAGAGAAACAGAACCAGCAGGAGGGATGTGTGTGTGCAGAGATTTATTATAAGGAATTGGCTCAAGTAACACGTGGCAAGTCAGGACTCCGAAGGGCAGGCCACAAGCTGGAAATTCCATGAGGATGCTGCTGAGGTCCTTAGTCTGAATTCCCCAGAAGAAGCTGGCTGTCCGGAAATTCTGGGAAGAACCAGTCCTGAAGTTGAGACTAAATTCCCCTTCTGACTTCTGGAATCCTCAGTTCTGGCTTTTTAGACCTCCAACTGATAGGATGAGGAGCCTCCCCCATGTTGCTGAGGGCAAGTGCCTTTGTTCACTATAGATGCAATCAACTGATTGTAGATGCAAAGCATTTCTCAAAATACCCTCACATTAACAAGTAGGCCAGTGCTTGACCCAAGAACTGGACACCATTTCCTAGCCAAACTGACACATGAAATCTAACCATAACTGATATGTCCTGGGAAGACAAAGCAAAATCAAAGGTAGCGCGTGGCAGGGGGTGGCACGTTAGAGAGTTTTTAACTCACTAGACAGGCAGGACGTTGCTGTGAACAGCCTGGCTGGCTGAGTTGCCCTCTTTGGTGTTTCTGACTTGGTGTGATCCTCCCTGCCCTGAGACATCTGGATCCTGGGGATGGACCCGCCTCCCGGGTGCTCCCTCACCTCCAGCGCCAGGGCAGGTTTCCATGGTCGTCTCCCAGGATCTGGAGTTTGGCTGAGTGGAGAAGGCATTTGCAGAAGGGGGAATGGAGGAACCCCAAGGCAAGTCCATCCCCAGCAGCAGCCGGAAAGCAGATTCATGGGGTCAGGGCAAAGTTCAGCAACTTCCTCTCCGAAAACTCTCAGGAACACTGTTGTCCTTAAACCACAAAGCGTAGTGGATATCCAGCTGAGCCCCTATCCTGCTATAAAACAACTGGACAGACCAATGTGGCTCTGGATTTAGTTTTACTCATTTTTAAATGGTAATACATTCACAGAGTTAAATTTAAAATTAAATTTTCATTATGGGGAATAGCACACAGTGAAAATCCTTCCCTATCTCAAGTCACCCTGGAATCCACGTCTATTACACAATCTTTAATGAGTGACTCTGAGCAAATCACATTGCTAGTTTGTTTTTTTAACAGAATAATAATTATTGTACCAATTTTTTCTGCAAATTGCTATTTTTTTTTCCATGTAATGTATGGCAGCAAAGCATGGGAACTAAAAATAAGGACTTGAGCCTGTCTATTGTGTTTGACTCCTGACCACTTGTTATGGTTTCTTAACTTCTTGGTGCCTCAGTTTCCTCAGCTGTAAAATGGAGATTGTTGTGAGGACTAAATGAGTTAATATCTGTAGAGCACGTAGGATGCTGCCTAGAAAGATACACATACACATTAAATAAAATAGATACACATTGGAGATAATTCCATAGCAGCACAGAAGAGGCTTCCTTGTTTTCCACGTGGATTTAGAATTTCCCATACTTTATTTAACCTGTCCCCTTCTCATGGATGTAGAGGTTGTCGATCCTTTCTTACTGCAAACACTGCTGCAGTGAGCTGCCATGTACACATGCTACTTCACGTACGTATAAGGACATCTTACAATATGTTCCTGGGAGGGAAGTCGCTGGGTCAAAGAGTATGGGTTTTCAAATTTTGCACTGATATTGCCGAATTGCCCACCTTAAAAGTTGTGCCAAGAGAGTGGATGTGGCTCAAGTGGTTGAGCACCTGCTTCCCACACACAAGGTCCCAGTTTCAATCCCCAGCCCTGATACCTAAAAAAAAAAAAAAAAAGTTATGCCAATTTACGTGTCCACCAATAATGTATGAAAGTTGAAACAGCATTAGGATCCTAGGAGATTTATATAAAAATAAGGGTTTCCAGTTTCTCTGAAAAAAACCAGAAGATCTAACAACACTGGGTTCAATTTCATGCATGGCAGCCTTTGGATTGTGCCTTGGAGCAGCTGCCCACTTCAGCAAGGCACATTATCTCCTGTTTGCCCCACTCCCCACCACTCCCCATCATTTCCCAGTGCCCTGACTCTATACCAGTGTCAGGTCAGAGTTCCCTTTTCATGGGACATTTTACTCTGCAACTCTGAGAACACTGAAGCCAGTCACATATTTGAAGAAAATGCCAGACCTTTTCCAAAGTGTTGCACCATTTATACCCCCACCAACCATAGATGAGCATTCTAGTGGCTCCACCTCTGCACCAACACTTGACGGTGTCAGTCTCCTGTTTTTGGCTATTCTGGTGAATGTGTGGTGGTAGAGTCACTTATTTTAAGGAAAATGGGTGGGGAAGGAAGGATGTATCTTTATGGAAATGAAAGATATTCCAAGTTGTTTAATAAGCACAAGCCCTGTCCACTCTCTCTACACATAGACCCTGCATCACCCTCGTGGGCATTTGCACTAAGACCCTTAACTTGGACCTCAGGAATGTCTTGGAACAAGGTGAACCCTGCAAATCCAGTGAGCAACGCCCGCAGGCCCCTCTCATCGCTGCAGCACTTCTCCTTTTGGTTCCCCTCCTCCCTGAGCTCTGGACGCCAGCCCTGCCCACCTCATCAGAACCTCATTCCTTAATACTCTGTCCCTCCATGAACATCCCCTGTCCACCTCTCCCCTCCCGTCTCGTGGACTCATTTCCTCGGCCACTCTGCCTTTCAGAGGTCCACCCTCCTTCCGGACGACCCGCTGATGCTTCCATATGGTCAGCCCACATGTGTTCACGGAGGACCCAGCTCTGGGCTGGGCTGGGCTGGAGGAGGAGACAAGAAGGAGCCATCGTTCTCATGCTGAAAAGCTATAAAAAAGAAACAAATGAAGAAGACAATTTCAGGTACTTGAACAAATTATGCATAAAATAAAGCAAGATTGTGGGTAGAAGGGGAAGGCAGGGAGCACCGAGTGGGCTGTTTCGCTTTAGTAAGTCTGGAGAACAGCCCAGGACTCTGCGTTTTTAATATTCCATTTCCTCCTCCTCCCTCCTTTTTCCGATGCAGCTGACGTCTGGAATACCTTTTTTAACGCCCTGGCTACTCCACAACAGTCACGGAGCCAAGAGATTTACAGGGATCCAGAAAAATCTCTCCCAGCTTTTAGAAGAGAAAACTGAGGTCTCATATTTTCTTTCAGTCACCGCAACACATATTTATTGGGAACCATTTGTATGTCAGGCTGGGACTCAAACCTACACACAGTCTGGAAAGTTCCATTCTCTGTGTGCCTCTCAGCCTCTTGCCATCTCCACTCGGCTGCAGTTTCCATGGAGACAAGCGAGCCCACCTGCCTCTCTGAGGCCCAGCGAATGCTCACTGAGGAGCAGATGTCAAAACAGCCAGGAAGCAGGGGGAAGGCCTGGGATTCAAGCACCTCCTCGGGGCAATTGACATTTCAAATGGCCACATACAAAATGACGTCTTTTCAGAAAGCAGAAACCTGAGCGCATGTGCCCCTGCAGCCTGGAGGAGAAACCACAGGCTTCCGCACAGCAGCCGCCACCAGCCCCAAGACATAAACAGCCTTTGCTCTCATCAGTAATCACTTTTCCCATTCATTTGTTCATTCAGCAGATACTCCCTGAGTGCAGACACCGTTCCAGGTGGCGGGCATGCAAGACAGACTTCGTGCACAGTGGAGCTGACATCCTATCTGAAGAGATGGTAAATGCAAAAGCAAAAGGAGGCGGAAGACGGCGGCTCGGCGGCCCGAGGCTCGCGGGCCTCTCCCCCTCCTCTGGCTCGCAGGTCTGGAGCACTTGCTCGCCCGGCCTGCTGGTAGACCCGGCCGCCCGGCCTGCTGGTAGACCC
>JAKSZT010054317.1:610887-626808 GCA_026826555.1 Tolypeutes matacus
CGCCCGGCCTGCTGGTAGACCCGGCCGCCCGGCCTGCTGGTAGACCCGGCCGGGTAGGCCGTGCGTCACCGGTGCTGAGGCCCCGTCAGCCGGGGCGGCCCTCCACCAGCAAAAACAAAGATTCATTTAGAAGGTAATGCGCGTGTGTCCACGAGAGGCGAAGAGGCCTCGTTCTGAGGCATCACTGGTGTAATTTACTCAAAATGTCAGATCTGCTTGTGGAAATATTCCTGACTTAAGGATGTGACAAAACTGGAAGTATGAAAAGTATATGACAGAAAAAAAAGTAAATGACATCACCATATGTCTTAGATGGAATCAACCAAGTTGAAAAAAAAAATCTAAGAACGATATTCAGTGGATAAGATCTGATCTCAGTGATTTTGGAGCAATGTCCCAGCAAGAGAAGCTACAGGAGGAGCTTTCTGACACATCAGCAGGGGAAGATGCTTTGGATGAGTTAATTACAGATTGTGCTCAGCAGTTGTTTGAATTAACAGATGACAGAGAAAATGAAAGACTAGCAAATGTGGCGCATCGACGTATCCTAGCATTCGAGCCTTCCGTGAACAGATTGTTACTGCAGCTAGAGCTTCAGCAGAAACCAGATTGGATGCCCCGGCTCCCAGAGAAGACTCTACGGCAGTCATGTGAGAAGCACTGATGCTTATGTATGCAAAGTGGAACAGGACAGCACGAGTAACAAACTGCTTGAAGATGCAGGGACCTCTTCACCTGAAAGCAAGCCTCCGGCACACCCTGATGAAGGAGGAAATAGACCTCAGCAAACTGAAGAATTACTTGAAGTGAGCAACTACCTGCAGCATTTGAGAATTCACGTGTTAAGTTTTTGGGGAGAACATCCAAATGGATGGATCGTGCACCCAGTTTGATTCTTGGAGCAATCAGCCTTCTCTGTCGTTGTCTTGCTCCAGGTAGGGGCCTCGTAAAGGCCAGTTGTGTCTGTCCTAGGCCAGCTGCATTTGAAGCCTGGTATCTCGGAGCTGCCCACAGCTCAGATTCATGGATAATTATGGTTTATGCATTAGAAAGAGATGCTTTTTAGCATTGTTCACTGCTCTCTGTCAGTGAAATAGACATCTTGCCTCCTGAAATAACTTCTTCACAAAAAATATCACTGAAACAGATGATCAGACCTGAAGCAGATAGTTCTTTGTGGACCCTGCCTTTTTTCTTCAAGGATCCTGTGTAATATATAAAAAGAAATTGCCTACACTGGTTCATGTTTGCCTTTAGCTGTTGTAAATTGAATAGGTGCACACAATGAATCTGAATGTGATGTCATTGTATATCACTGTATCATGTTTACTTACTTACAGAAAATGCCGAAGTGGAACTTCACCATTTTACAGCCAAAACAATGTACATATGGAAAGTAACTGACAAATTCTCTAATTTCTGTGGTGTCTGTAACTTATTCGAATCCTCTGAATGAGGTTTAGAGACTTTTCAAACTTCTACATGTAGAAGTATCATAAATGTGCTATACATTTAAAGCTCATGAATATAATTAAAGTATCTTAATATGATAACCAATGCTAAAATTGGAGTCTGATACTTCTTGATTTCAAACAACCTACAGCTTGCGGTGTCCCACCAGCCTGGTGGCATGTCCCAAAGCTTTATGGCCAAGTGCAGAAACGGCATTAGGTGATGACTTAATTCACTGCAGGAAGTGAATTCGATAATGTTGAGAATTGGAAACTATTTTAAAGCTCTTTGCAGCAGCTTCTGCAGTGTATGTCTGTAACCCTGCAACCTTGCTCTTCAGTCAAAGATGTTTTACTAATAATGAGCTGCACCCTGACCTCCTCCCAGCTGTGTCCCCACATTTACAGGTACCTAGCCATTTCCACCTCATTGGGTCAGTCATTTATCATTCTGTGCCTCAGTTTACCCAGTAGTTTGCCATTAGATTGTAAGCTCCTTGAGGGACTTTGTCTTACTCCTTTTTATATCCCAGCACCTTGTACCATGCCTGGCACGTGAAAGGTGCCCAATAAATATTTGAACAAAAAAAAAGCAAAAGGAGTCCATGATAAAATCTCTGGCAGTGTTAAGTTGTGAGAATAATATATCAGAGGAAGGCCCAGAGAGTGATGGGCCAGGAGCGCCTTTAGATAGGGGGATTGGGGAATCAAAAGGAAAGATAAAGGGGAGCGGATGTAGCTCAATGGTTGAGTGCCTGCTTTCCGCGTACGAGGTCCTGGGTTCAATCCCCGGTACCTCCTTAAAAAAAAAAAAAAAAGGAAAGGTGAAGGCAACAACAGAGCAGAACAGGTGTTTTTGTTACATTTGTGGATTCTGAACGTACACATTTCCTGAAACCCCAAATCTGCACTACTTTCTTGGGACAAGTTTGGACCCCAGACCTAACATAAATATCCCTTGTTTCTCCCGGAACCCATGGTTAACAGACCAGGTGATCATGGCTTTCGCTGAAAGGAGAAGGCTGTCCACGGAAGACAGAGGAAGACAAGCTCCTGGCCCCAGTGGCTCACTCCCCAGTTGTGAAGTGGAGAATTCTCCCCCATGGCTTTCTGGCTTCCGAGGTTCTGTCCTCTTCCCCTGTAATTGTGTGATACCTTCAACATACACTGGTGGTCAGCTCTGTGCCTTTAAGTGTCCTAAGTGCTGGACATACGGGGTAAACAAGACAGAGGAGCGCTTTCCTTTCCTGGATTGCTTGCCGTGGTGCAGGGATACAGAAAAGAAGTGCGTGGGAAATAAACATCAAGATATTTCAGACTCAAAGCAGCAGTGTTCACAGCATATAATGCCAGCCACAGACTCATCCAGGGATGCAATCTTACATTAGCAAAGGTAAACGGACACAGGTGGAATTGATTTTTTTTTTTTTTTTTTTTTTTTGCATTTCATTATTTATTTAGATGTTTAAGCTCTCGCAGTAGGTTTTTACAAGCTGGTGAATGCTGGCAAATTATTTCTTCCACAGAACGATAACGACACATCCCAGACAGTATAAATATATGGTTGAACTAACATTAATACACATCACCATTTTATCAATTACATAATAAAACAAATTACCAAGAGTCCAAATATTAAGTTACACAGCTCAAAAGGCATATAAAATACTAGATATCTCCTGAATTCATTAACAAAAACCTACGGCTTTCTTTGCAGGAGGGTGGGAAGAGAAGGAAAGAATCACACTCCAAACAAAAATAGTTGGTGGGAAGCGGCTGTGGCTCGATCAGTGGGGCTCCCCTTTGCCATGTGGGGGGCCCCGGGTTCGGTTCCCGGGGCCTCCTGGTGGGGGCAAGCCCGCCCGCGCGGCATGGTTGGCTGACCCGGCGAGCACGGGCAGCAGGGGGGGGATAAATGAATAAATAAATAAAATCTTTAAAAAAAAAAAAAAAAAAATAGTTGGTAACTTCCAAGAGATATGGAAAAATTACAAGAGTTTCAGACATTGTATGACCAGGAATTATTGTAGCTGCCATAACCAAGTGCCTCTACCTTTATAGTTTTTGACGCTGTTAAAGAGCATATTCTGCATGTTCTGCACAAGACAAAGCACCATCTCACTGGGCATCTTTAACAGCCCCTCCCATTCATTCGTCAGGACCCCCTGGTTAAGCTAGGCCCAGGGCTGCCGTCCTGCCCCCTTCACCCCCCGCCCTCCCCCCGCTTCCTGCAGGTGCACAGTCCGTGCTCCCTCCGGAAACGTTCCCATCGACAGAAAAGCAGCAGCCCACACCCGAGGAACGCGGTGGCACTTCAGAGCCGATGCGCGGCGACTCGCCCTGACCTTGCGCCTGCAAAGCCGGCTCGGCCGGCACAGACCAGCCCTTTGCGGCCGGGCCCCAGGACAAGCTGTAACAACTCGCTCCCCCTCCTCGCTGTGCTGCCCATTCCAGACACAGCCCACCTGCCGCCGCTCCTTAAGGCTTTGGCCCTGCGAGCCTGGCTCCCTCGGAACCCACCGCTAAACCATCTGCAAGGCCTTTTTGTTTGCAGACGCTGAAGACATGTGCTTCTGTACAAGACACATTCTTAAATGGGGCTTTTCTCTAAAGCCACAAAACGAGATTTATAGACAGACGTTAAATAATCACCGTAAGACTCGGTAAAATTCCCAACAAAATTCAATGGTTGCACAGACTGGCACGGATGTGGGAGATGCAAGCTGAAGCGAACAGGCAAATAACCACACAGGGCCTGCTTTCAACGTCTGAGATGACTGCGGGAGCGAGACACGTAAGGTCTCGTGCTCATAGTTCCTGGGGTCTCAAGTTCTACGTGATACTAAAATTATCCGAGTATTGTGCTGGCGTTTCGGCACTAATCTCTCTAAATTTCTTATATATTAAGATCCTGGCATGAACGATAAAAAAAAATAAAAGGAAAAATAAACAAAAGAAAATTTTAAAATGTCCTGGCATGGGAATAGATTTAAAGAAGGCTTATTGCTCAATACTGCATGATTTCAGGAAAGCGCAGTTATTGCAAATGATGAGCCCATTTTAAAAGCTGACCAGCAAGGCTCTTTCGCTAGAGTCCAGACAGGTTGGCTGTGACCCACAGAGGCTGCAATTCCGTCAGGCTCGCGGCGTGGAGAAGCCGCTTTCCAACACTCCTGTGGAATCTTGGCTGGCTTAGTCACCGGCGTGCTGGCTGACAAGTTCAACGGATCAGGTCCCGTCTCAAGTCCCACGTCCCGAGGCCCCACTGCTAGGAAAGGAGAGGCTATCGGACGCAGCAGCTGTTTCTGTGACCCCTGGAGTCTCCGACACTTCTCCACACACGAGAGTCGCTTGCTGCTAAAGCTCCACGCCGCTCTGTGTCGTGGACGGCGCTGCGTCTTCGCGTTTATTCCGCCTTCAATCAACGCTGGGCCAACAGCTCTCCCGAGACCCGCGGGACAGTCGGCAGCAACGCGGCGATGAGCTTCTTCACGGAACCCCGTTTCCACAAGACTCACCGGATCATCAGCCGTCTGATGGGCTCAGCGGTGCACCACGAAAAGGCCAAGCAAGCAGGCGGCGCCCCTTCCTCCGCGAGGCTGCGCCGTAAGCTCCTTCACCTGCTCCCGCCCTCGTGGCCACTCCACGCCTCTTAGGTTCCTGCGCAAACTGGGCCGGGTAGTGAGACGAGAGCCCTCCTGTCCGGCAGGTGACTCCACAGGAGCTGGGCGGTCCTTCGAGCCATGTTAACTTAGCTGGAAAAAACTCTGAGCCGCATTATGAGAGAGCTTTAAAAACTGAACGCAGAAACGAAGCTCAGAGCCTGGGGCCTACGTCAGCGTGGCCCACTCGAAGCTCCCAGTGCTTTCCGGGTGAAGCTGGAGTGGTGGGAAGGGAAAGGAAGCCCCTGCCAAGAGGCAGCGATACTGCAATGCAGTGATCCTGAGGCTTACCCCACCCAGGCCAGAACTCTTGTGAAAGGCTCTGGGATTTCAACCCAGCACCGCTGAGCCCAGGCTGGCCATTTCCTGGTGGAGAAGTAGCGAGTCCCTCCCGTTCCCTTGCTGGCTCGGCCCTTCAAAACTCCAGCAACGTGTACCAAGGTCACCACAGAACTGGACAAGACAGTGGCCCGGTCCTGCAGCTGGTCCCCAGGCAGGGCAATGGGCGGCTGTGCAGCCGAGGGAGCCAGGCCTCCATTCCAGTGGGCTGGGATTCGTTTTAATAACATGTTTGATTTAACCCAATGTGTGCAAACTGTTCCCCTCTCAACATGAGAAGCAGCTATTCTACCTTCTCCTTTTCTAGCAGGTTCTTCAAATGCTGGTGCATAGCTGACGGCCCAGCCTGCACGTCCACGCTCCACGGCCACGCGTGGCTGGGGCTGCCACCTGGAAAGCACAGCTCTGAAGCCTGCTGGGGAGGAAGCTATTAGGGGAGGGGGGCCGCCATGTGCTGGGAAGGCGGGGGGATCATTTGAGCCAGGCGCAGCCCGGGAAGCCGCACTTGCAGGAGCTCCCAGCTCTCCCAGGGACTGAGCCACGCGGACCACAAGCTCACCTGGGTGGGAAGGCCTGGCCGGGCAGGGAGCTTTTGAGCCTCCAGCAGCCCTGCTGCTAGGAAAGGTGAGGGTTCTTGCTTGAGAAGCAAACCGAGGCTTCAGAGAGATGAAATCAGTTGTCAAAGAGGCTGACAGAGGATAAGTGCGCGTGCGTGCCCAGCACCTACGCCAGCCTGCACCCTGTGGAAAGTCCCGTCTTGTGCTAGCGCCTCCTCAGCCCCCTCCCCGCTCTCCTTCTGTAGTTTCCATGGGAACCGCCTCTGTTGACGACTCTTGAGGGGAACAAGGAGTGATTGGCGTCAGACCAGCCTGCACTGGGGCTGGGGGCTGTGGACAAGGATTAAGCCCTGCAGCCCCTGCCCCACCCACATCACCGGCTCACTCAAGCCTTTAGTGCTGGGTAAAGAGTCTCCTTGGTTGGGGTGTTTACGAAAGGGCAAACAATTAGCCGCGCACGCTGCTGCCGCCTCCTCTAGAAACCCCCGGATCTCTGCTGGGCAGGTGCCGCGGGTGTTAACCGCTCACGCCTATCTGTGCCCACCATTCTCCGCGTGTCATTCAGCTTCAGCACCCGTTGATTGGGGGCTTATTATGTGCTGGGGACGTTGTTGGCACTTGAATATAATTGCAAAAAATCCCTTGCTACAAAAAACGAAAACTGGACTGTATAAGCTTCAAGTACCTTTTTCCCAAGAAAACACAAGTGTGAGGGCTTCATTTTCCCTCTTTCAAAAGACAGTGGGTTCCTGTTTTCCGGTACCCATTAGCGCCCAGCCGTCCTGAGATGCTTACAGGACTTTGAATGAAACCAAAGAATCAGCCATGACTCATGACCCAAATTACATTCTGTTCAAGATCAGTGGGGCCTGGGGATTGGCAGGTGCAGCTTGTTCGCGGCGGTGCATTCAGAAATTGATTACTGCTAATTTGGAGATGCTGCAATTTTTAACCACAATTCGAAATCTCAGGACAGGTGCTTTCCAATAGAATGATTCATGGCTGGGAAAATTCTCAACAACTTTCTGCCTCAGAGAGGGCAGCAGATGGTACAGAGGACAAACATTTGCTTGGGCAAATGTAATTTTTTTCTTGTACACCTGTATAAACTGTCAGCTTTTTGTCCGGCATTATGAGTCTTTTCGTGGGTTATTTTTTTCAAGCTCATGGCCGTCCTGGCTTTAAGAGATCTTTCATAGATGACGGCAGTTTAGAGGGGAGCGTTTGTGCGGCCGTGGGTGGAGGATAAACTGAAAGCATTTCTCTTCAGAGAGTGCTTATGGCCTCATCCTAAGCAGGACGTCTGGAGACTGAAGACATCAAGTTCTTGCAAAACTCCCCACAGACAGATATTCTCAAACACAGACTGCGGTGCTGACATCCCTCGGCTTAGCATATTCAAATCGTCACCAACCAGAGTTTCCATTGCACCGTCCCTTGCACTAGAAAATGGCAAACAGCTCAGTGTACTGCAGATGAGTAAAAGCAAGGAAGGCGAGACCCATTGTCCTGTGAAGTGTGTGCTGCCGCTGGGGGAGAAGCGGAGACGGGCACATGAGTCTATCCACATGCACCTGCGTGGCCTGCGGCCGCCCGCCAGCGAGGGCACTGGGCAGCAGGCGGGCGTGCAGAGATTTGGTGCGTGTGGCTTCAGGAGAAAACAGTAATGGGGTGGGGGAGCAGCGCAGAGGAGGGGGAGGCGCCGGGCGAGGAGCGGGTGTCAGGCCCGGTCTAGCATCGGCCTGCTCCCAAGGGGACGCCTTGGAGCTGTCTCACGAAGGGCGGAGGCCATCGGGCGCCCCTAACTGGGCGAGGGTCCCCGGGGGAGGGTGTCCTGGACGAGGTGGCTCGGAGCAGCCAGTCGCCCCTGGCTGGCTCTCCGGCTGTGCCAGCCCCCCAGCATGCCTGCCAGGTGGCGTGGAGACGTTCCACCATAGGTGCTTTCCTACCTTTAAACCGTCTTCCCTGTGCGTGGGGCACCGCAAACTCAGTGCTGCCCGGCGTGGATGCGCCATCAACCTGTATGCAATCAAGTGTGGTCGATTAGGAGAGGCAGCCCAATTCCTGAGATGCTAAAGCGTACAAAGGAAAAAAAAAAATAAGTGCATCCTAAAATGGGAGGAAAGCACACACGTGTTATATGCGATGAACAAGCATGGTGCCGGCAGCAGGCCGCCGCCGCGTGAACGAGCAGCTGCCGCCCATGGCAGCCCCTCCCGCAGCCTACGGGCACCACCTGCCCGCTGGCGGCTGTTCACTGCTCAGCCGAGTGGGGCGCTGGAAAAGCCACCAGCAGGTCTTACTTTCGGGGTGACTTGATGAGATCCTGGGAGCCAGGTGGCCACGGGGCTTACCTGTTGCTTTATCTTCTCACCCATCCCCCATGACGTCAAAGAGGGGCCACCGCCTCTGGCAGAGAGCACTTCTGGGCACCTCCTCCAAAAGCCCCAGGCCCCAGCTCTGGGACCTCCACTCTCAGCTTCAGCTTGAGCTTACCTGTGGGCAAGACGGGACAGAAACAACGGTGAAGAACACTATGATTTTTGGTAAATTTGGAACCGAGGATGAGGTTGGGGTGGCATTGAAGGCCAGATAGGATTTTTTCAGCAGATGATATAATCTTTCATTTTGAAATAATTTCAAACGTGCAGAAGAATTTAAAGGATGGTGCAAAGAATTTCCTTACAACCTTCACCCAGACTCAAGAATTGTTAACATTTTGTCCCATTTGAGATCTCCCTTTCTCTCTCTCTCGGTCATGAGAGTAAGTTGCAGATTCCACACACTTTTGCCCTTAAATATTTCTGTGTATGTTTTCTAAGAATACAGGCATTCTCTTTTATAACCTCAGTACAATTATTAAACTTAGGAAGTTTAACGTGGATGCATCACAGTTATCTAACACACAGTCCATGTTCCCACAATTTCCTTGACAGCATTTTTTCCCTATTCCAGGATCAAATCCACTGGTTGCTTGTCTTGTCTCGAGTCTCTTTTCATCCGCATCTGTTCCTCAGTCATTCTTTATGTTTCGTGTCATTGACATTTTTGAGAAGTACCAGATAGTCTGTAGAATGTTCCTCAGTTTGCATTTGTCTATTTCCTCATTATGAGTTTGTTTCCATTTTAGCAGGAATTTTGTTTCCTTCTCCGTACAGCCCATCAGGCTGCTCACGATGCCAGTTTCTCCCAGAGTTGGTGTCGCTAACTTTGATCACTTGTCTAGAGTCGTGTTTGCCAGGTAGCTCCATTGTAAAGTTTTTATTTTCCCCTTAATTAATAATCTGTGGGCTTTGTAAATACTGTTTCACCTCATATTTTCACCAATATGTTCTAGCATCTGTTAATGATTGTCTGAAATAATTCTTATTCATGATGGTTGTAATATTTCCTTTCTAATTATTATTCTGGTAATTATTATTATTAATTACTAACTATTTCTAATTCCACCCCTCCTTCTGTTTATTTGCTGAAATTCTTCTGTAAGTCTGTGCTTTCCTTTCTCCCGTATTTATTTATTCAGTGCTGATTTACAGATCCTTATTTTTTCTTAGGAGTTATAATTTGTTACTCAGGACTTATTTTTTTCCAGAAATTGATTTTTTGACAGTGGCATCCCTTCAAGCTGGCTTCTGTGTCCTTTCGACATGTCTCCACCATTCTTGGGGCCCTCCCTTCCTTTCAGGAGCAGCACGATGTTCTGGGCTCACCTGTAACGTGAGATCATGCTCACATCCCTCTCCAGGACCTCAGCTTTCAGGGGAAAGGTTGGATGGGAGGAAGAGGGAGTAAAGGGAAGGACGCTGCAAGTAATGAGGAGACGTGGGCCCTAACCAAGGGGCAGGTGGGGCAGGGCCTCGTTGACCATAACAAGAAACAGACTGGTTTCTCCCATGGAAGCGAAGAGGCCCAGTTTGCTTCTTCGAGAAATCTCTTTGACTGCTAGTATGGAGAATGGATTGGTGGGGGCAGAGTTCCCACATCTCAGTCTTCCCTGTTCCAACTTTGTGGCCACTGAAGTTTGGCCATTACCACCAGATCTGTTCTGTACTTGATATTTTTTTCTTTAAATTAACTCACTTTCCAAAAAGATGTTAAGGGGCAATGTTACGGCATTTGCATGGTAGGTGGAGTAATCGCTCCCAAAGATGTCCTGACACAGAATATGTAGTGTTACGTGGCAAAAGGGACTTTGCAGATGTAACTAAAGTTGCTAATCAGTTGAGCTTAAAATAGGGAAGGTATCCCGGATTCTGGGGTACACCCAATGTAATCAGATTAGCCCTTAAAAGCAAAGCGTAGGGAGAACCAGAGATTCAGGGTGAGAAGGACTCAGTGCACTGCCGCTGGCTTGACAATGGAGGGGCCCCATGGAAAGCATGAGAGGGAAGCGAGTTCTGCCAGCAACCAGAGAGCTGGGATTCTTCTCCCACAACCTCCAGAAAAGAAGGGAGCCCCCCCCCCCACTTCAATATGTTGGTTTTGGCCTTGTGAGAGTCTAAGCAGAGAACTCACTTGAGACACACTATGCCTGGGCTTCTGACCAAGGGAAACTGGGAGGCAACAAGCTTGGGCTGTTTTAAAATGCTGAGTGTGTATTAATTTGCCACAGTTGCAATCGTAAGCCAATCCAACTTGGAATAAGTGGAAGATAATCCTTTTAAAAACTGATAAAATACGAAGGTTGCTTTCTTAATTCTGACAACGGTACCATGATAATGTAAGATGTTAGTATCAGAGGAACTGGATAGAGGAACTCTTCACAATTTTTCTGTAAATCTAATATTATCCCAAAATAAAAATAAAAAAAATATATATATATATATATATAAATCATTGCAAAGCTTTTAATAAAGTGTAGCTAGGTGCTTTTTTTGATAAGATTTTTGACATAGTGCCTGGCCATCACCCGTCTACAAGGTTGGTCAGGGAAATTAAAGAGGAAGTAAAGGGGTATTAGCACTAAATGACTTTCTCCTTAGTATATAAAGGGGGAATGGCAATTTTTGTCATTATGTGAGAAATCTTATTTAAGATCCACCATTAAACATCCAAAACACCATTAGCATAAAAAACAGTGATTCTCAAACAATCAGCACCAGGGACCTCTTTTAACGTTCTCTTTGCTTGTGACGTACATCCAGAGGACGCACCCAGCACACGTGGTCAGGTCAGTGGATTCTCACACACTCATCACCCCGTGCCCCCGACACCCAGGTCAAGAATCAGACGCTCGCCTGTCTGTTCCAACTACTCGGCTGCTTAAGCAAATGCCGTGAAATGGGTCAGGTCAAACAATGGGAATTTATTAGCTTATGGTTTTGAGGCTAAAAGAAAGTCCAAATCAAGGCATCATCAAGGAGATGCTTTCTGCCCAGAGAGTACTGGGGCTGGCTGCCCACGACCCCTGGCTCCCGTGTCACATGGCCACGCACACGGCGGCGTCTCCTGGTCTCTCCCTTTCTTCCGGGGACCATTGACTTCAGCTTCTTACTTCCGGCGGCGCTCTCTGTCCGGGTTTCGTTCCACTCCAGGAATGGGGCTCAGGCCCGTCCTGCCTGAGGTGGCCACACCTTAACGGATGCAGCCTCGGCAAAAAGCCACGCTTCCTCTGGGTTCACAGCCACACGATGGACGAACTGTCAGAACATGTTTTTCTGGGGTTCAGACAGTTTCAAACCACCACACTGCCCCCACCTGAACCCCCTCTCATGTCCCCATTGGTCTCTCCCCCCACTTTTGGCCGAGGGTCTCTCCCCTCCCCCAGCCAAGGGCATCCGCCTCCTTGATTTCCACCAGCAGAGACTCATTTTGCCTCTTGGTTATACTTTATATAAATAAAATCACCCAATGTGTACTATTTTGAGTCTGGTTTTTTCACTCAGAATTATATTTGTAAAATTAATCCACATGGTTGTGTGTAGTTCTGGGCTGTTCCAAGTAGATTTGATCGTTTACTTCCATTGCTGTGTGTTAGTCCCTGACGTGAATACACCTCCGTTTGTTTCTCCATTCTGTTTTTACGTAGACTACTTAAGTCTACAGCACGCCCGTTCCTGTTACGACCACGGTGCCCTGTGTAGCAGCATCTGGTCAGGACACACGGCCCTCCAGCCCCCGAGAGCTCCTGTCTGCCCCAGCCTTGCACCTCCCCTCCCCAGAGGTGACCTTTCTTCTGACTTTTGTCACCGCTGCCTGCTTTTGCCTGTTCTAGAACTTCATGTAAGTGGAAACATACAATATTGTGCTTTTTTGTGTCTGGTTTCATTAGCTCAACATACTATCTTGAGGTTCAACCATTCCTTGTAATTGCTATGTAGAATTCCTTTGGAGGGACATAAAATTTGTTCACCCATCCTACTGTTGACGGGCATTTTGGCATTTTCCAGTTTTGGCTGATGCCCCCTTTTAAACTATTTTAAAATCCCCTTACCAACCTGAAACAAAATTGATAGATAATAGAATGTTTTTAGCATAATTTAAAAAATCCAATGTAATAACCTACCTATAATTTAAAGATGTATTTTATAATAAAATAATATGTAATGTCATCAACAAATGCTCAGTTATGATCACTTTAGACGACATTATGAAGCAACTGGATGCTTGCATCCCCGGGTAATGAGTCTTTGGTTATAAATGGGAAAAACAATATTCAGCTGAATAGTTAAATACCTTTTCGTTATGGTAAATGTTTTGAGAAAAAGATATGTATATACACGCACTTATTTCTGTGTGTGTGTAGGATCACTGAATATGTATGTGAGAATAAATAGACATACATGCACACGTATACATTCTGGCATATATAAGCAGATCGCTGTGTGTGTGTGTGTGTGTGTGTTCAGCCTCTCTGTGAACGAGACACATGATCAGACACAGGCTCAACATAAATCACTGGTGCAATTTTCCACTGAGCTAAAGCCCAGGCTGGATTCCAAGGATTATATACATCAACTAGTAATTAGGGATGGGAAGGTTTCTTTTGGACACAAAACAACGTGGACAGCATTCTGGAGACATCTGTTTAAAATCACATATTTCAAAATAGCCACCTGTTTGGCAAATTATCCCTGGATTCCGCTGCTAAGTTTTGGGAGCTGACAATATAGAACCATTGTTACATCGCCTGCTGCTGGCTTTATTTCCTGGGAAGAGTCCATCTCAGCATCTGGCACACAGTCAGTTCTCAATCGAATGCTTGTTGGATTAATTTCCCCAGTCAGTAAAGGAATGAAGCATTTCACATTACTTCATGTGTACCTTCTTTTAAAAAATACTTGGAACCGATGTGGCTCAGTGATTAAGCGCCGGCTTCCCACATACAAGGTCCCAGTTTCAAGCCCCAGCTCCAGCACCTCAAAAAAAAAAGCCCAAAACTTAGCTATAGTTTCTATTTACCTAAATGCATGTCTAAGCATGCACATCTAGAGGCATCGCTATAAAGAAGATTGGCCAGGATAAACTCAGGTAAAAGCTAGTGTTCAGTGTTGGGGTCTGAGCACCTGGAGCAGTGGTCAATGTTTTATTGAAATCATCTCATTGTAACAAAGAGCCCACCAGGCAGGCATGATTCTAATCTTCATTTTACAACTGAGGAAGCTGAGGCTTGGAGAGGCTGAGCCACGCACGGTGAACGGCCCTACCCACTTTGCGGGGGCCCGTCTGACACCCCCCGGCGGCCCTGACACAGCCGTCACCCTCTGTGACCTCATCCAGTCTTGCGGCTCTGATTACAAACATACGGACGACCCCAAACTGTGGGTCCCTAACCCAGATATCGCCCCAGATTTAGCAAACAGAAGTACAGGATGCCCAGATAAATTTTAATTTCAGATCAACAACAAATAATTTTATTTATTTTATTTTAAATAGATTTACAGAAAAGCTGCAAAGGCAGTACAGAGAATTCCCATATGCCCTGTCTCCGGGTTCCCTATTGTTAACATTTAATATATTTATTAAAGTTGTCCATGGACTTTAATCCCAGGGTATGGTACTTATAAAAGTCACCTCTTAGCAAAATCACAGGCACCGTTGAGAGGCAAATTAACATCTTATGTTAATGTGACTTGTCACAGTCAGCGAACTAATAGTGATATATTGTTATTAACTAAAGTCCATACTTTATTCAGACCGGCCTCTTATTTGGGGATCCCACCCAGAAGCCCACCTTACAGTGGTCGTATGTCTCCTTAGTCTCTTCTTGGTTGTGGCGGTTTCTCACGCATTTTTGCTTTTGATGACATTTTTGCAGAGTAATGGGCAGATATTTTGCAGGACCGCAGTCGGGGTCTGATGTTTTTCTCGTGACTAGCCTGGAGATACGGGTTTCTGGAGGAAGACTCCAGAGGTAAAGTGACCTTCTCAGAACATAGCATCAGGGCCACAAGCCGTCAACACAGCTTACCTTGGATCCCTGGCTGAGGACGTGCTTGTTGCCGCAAGCCGCTCTTTTCTCTCCCCTCCACACTGCTCTCTAGGACTGGCCGTGCACAGTCACGCTGGGCGCGGAGAGCCCCGTCTGCTGAAGTGCAGAATCTCTACATAAATTATCTGGAATTTCTCTGTACAGGAGATTTGTCTCTTCTCCCTCCAGATGAATAATTTTTAGCGTAAAAATGTCCTGTGCAGTATTTGCGACATACTCAGACTAACAAATTATATGTAGTATATCTGAAATTCCACTTTACCTGGGTGTCCCGTGTTTTTATCTGGCGACTATGCACACCCACGTCTACCTGTCCTTTCGACATCTGCACCTGGATGTCTATTAGACATCCAAAAACAATGCACCCAAGTCCCGGCCGCTTGATCCGCCCACTCGGCTCTTATGTCCCCACAATGGCGTCTCATTCCCTCGTTGCCCAGGCCCCAGAACCTGGGAGCTGTCCTCGCTTGACTCCTGTCCCCCCACAGCTGATATCCAGTTCCTGGCAAATCTTGCCCAAGCTCATTAAAAAATGCGTAAGAAGTCCACCCCTCCCCAGCACGGCCAGTGCCGCTCCACGCTGCCGACATCTCTGACCTGGATGACACCAGAGTCCCCTCTCTCGCCCTGCTGACTCTCTTCCCGGCCCTCCAGCCAGGGCGACACCCCTAAAACCCAGCTCAGCCCGTATTCCTCCTGTGGAACCCGAGAGGACAAGGCGAAGCCGCTGTGCTTTGCAGGCCTCCGGCTCTTGGCTCTGCTCCCTCCTGAGCCTCCGACCTCTCTTCTCTTTCGCTCCACTCCAGCCCACTGACCTCGGAGCTCCCCACCCCGCAGGCCTGCTTTTCCCTACCGGGAATGTTCCCCTGGACAGCAGCGGGGCTGGCTTCCGCCCGCCCTTCCCAGCAGGCCCTCCTGGAAGCCAGCCTGGCACTGCAGCCCTGTGCATGCCACAGCCCCTCCCCTGCTTTTCCCTTTTTCTCCCGAGAAGGGAGTTTTGCTCCCGTGAACACCAACCGTTCCACAAGGCGTCAGCCTCACAGGAGGCCCGTGGACGACCACCACGGCTCAGGACACAAAACACAGAGCCGGGCTCAGGTGCGCACGCAGCGCCCTCTCCACGGCCGCAGCCTGGGCCTCTGCAGCCCGCCTGCCCACCCGCGCTCCCGATGGGGCGTGTCCAGGTGGGCCGCTCCCACCACGCAGGACCCCGCAGGCCCTCCTGAGACGCCGCCCTCCCCCTGCCCTCCCCCTGCCCTCCCCCTGCCCTCCCCCTGCCCTCCCCCTGCCCCTGCCCCTGCTCTCCCCCTGCCCTCCTGAGACGCCACCCTCCCCCTGCCCTCCCCCTGCCCTCCCCCTGCCCCTGCCCTCCCCCTGCCCTCCCCCTGCCCCTGCCCTCCCCCTTCCCTCCCCCTGCCCCTGCCCTCCCCCTGCCCTCCCCCTGCCCTCCCCCTGCCCCTGCCCTCCCCCTGCCCCTGCCC
>JAKSZT010054317.1:641808-697739 GCA_026826555.1 Tolypeutes matacus
CCTTTCCTTAGGAGAGCTCGGCCCCGCGTCACGCGCTCCGGAGCCCCAGGAGCTGAGCCCGCCTGGCTGCGCCGCGGTGCCGGTGCGGGTGCCGGTGCCGGCGGCCCTGGGCCGCGTCACTCCAGAGCCTCCCCGCCAGGCGCTCCTCGGGGGCTTCCGCGCTCTGTGCCGTCAGCCCCGCTTTGCATTCGGCACGCGCGAGCGGCAGGAGCTGCCCAGCCTCCCACCGGGTGGGAGATGAGGCCCTTGTCTGCCGGGGAGCCGGCCCAGGCGCTCCGGCCTGAAGGTTCCCCAGGGCTGTGCCCCGAGCGGGTGCCCGGGAACCGAGCGGTAGCGTCTTCCCTGTAAATTTAGCCGGGCTCACAGGCGTTCAGAACACGAGGCGCGCATTTGCAGTGATTCACTCAGCAAATAGTCGCCGAGCACCTACTATGTGCCAGGGGCGGTCTGCAGACTTGGGGTGCAGCAGTTCATGAGATGAAGTCCCACGGACCTCGGGTTCCAGTGACTTGGAGGGAGGCGTCTGTCTGACTGGAGGGGGTGATTTGTGATTAATCGACCACCCTAAAGCTCCACCAGAGACCCCTGCGAGAGTCCAGACAAGAGATGGGTGGAATTTGGCAGCGGGGAGGGGAGGAAGTTCCCGTGGAAAGGGGGCTTTGAGGAAGAATAAACAGGACTTTGGGGCAGTCGGGATGTTAAGGTGCCTGGGAGTGTGAGGATATGGCATCAGAATTAATCTTCCGCTTTTTCGTGCTCTGCAACATTTTTATTAATTGCATATTTCTCAAATATTCGAAAACTTACCCACAGAACTCCCCGCTCAGGCTTTCCTGCAAAAATCACTCATTTAACTGAGATTTTAAATTTTATTACCAGAAAGTAGCATATACTATCCTTTCACCATTGAAACATGGTCTGTATATGTGGCTACTTTTCTAGCTGTGTCTCTGGGGAATGTTCTTAACCTCCGTGGACGTCAGTTTCCTCATCTATAAAATGGGGATAATGATAATCCCTACCTCATGGGGTTGCTGTGCAGATCCACTGAGTGAATGAATGTGAAATACTGGGAGCAAAGTCTGACACAGAGCAAGTTCAGTACCTATTTCCTAACATGGCCCCCCAAATTCCCACCCCATGGTGCACAGGCCGTGTATAATCACCCTGTGGGTGTGATGGATTAGGTTATGTGCCATAGTTGACTTTAAGAAAGGGAGATTATTCCTGGTATGCCTGATCTAACTAGGCGAGTCCTTACAAGGGAAGGGAACTTCCCTGAAGTCAGAGAGATTCAAGGCATGAGGGGAATTCAATGCAGATGATGTTTCAAAAACAATCTCTTTCTTTATGGGATTCATAAAAGAACATCAAACTGTTCACAAAGTCTAATGCTAGCACTCTAGGTAGAGGATTCAAGTAGATACAAGCAGTTCTGGACTTAATGAAACCTGTCTTTAATTGATTTAATATATATCTCTCAGAAAACTGCCCCTGGAGCATTGTTTTCCCACTAAAATGAAGAGTTCTATTCATGCTTCCTCATAAGTCCGAGTAAAACATTCAGTATAACACTAGAGATCATGAAAGACATGTACTAACTTGCTTCTTGGAGCCTCCGTGCCAAGGAAGAAACTTGGGAGTTGCTCAGATGGCACTGAAGATATAGGGAGGAAAAAGGAATATATAAAGCAAGCAAATGATGGGGAAGGAGGGCGCAGTAAAGGAGGGCCCTGTGACCATACGTAGTACTTAGAGTGACTGAACATCACTCTAAAGAGGGGGGGGGTGGGAACACTAGATATGCTTCTTATTTTTGAATAAGACAGATGAAGAAGATAACAACTTTGAAGGACCCAGAATATCACTTTTATTTCATTCTAGTCACACTTGTTGGTTCAAAATAGCCATTAAAACAAATATTTAGAAGCACGGTGTCTTAGTCAGCCAAAGGGGCGCTAATGTGAAATACCAAAAATGGGTTGGTCTTTATAAAGGGTATTTATATTTGGGGTAGAAGTCCACAGAGACCAGGCCATAAAGTGTAAGTTTCTTCTCTCACCACAGTCCATTGCCACGTGTTAGAGCAAGACAGCTGCCGGCGTTTACCAGGGTTCAGGCTTCTGGGGTTCCTCTCTTCCCGGGGCTGCGTTTCTCTCCAGGCTTAGCTCCTGTTTCCTCCACAAGGTCAGCTGTAGACGATCAGGTGAACGGCTTGCTTCTCTTCTCCTGGGGCCTTCTTTCCAACATCAAAACTGCTTTTCAAAAGACTGATTCAACTGTCCTCTGCCTTGCCTTTTATATTCGATTCCCCACCCACCAAGGGGCGGGGCTCAACACCCTAATCATAATCTAATCACGCCCAGATTAACAGATCAGTTTATAATCATGATCCAATTATATTTTTGGAATTCATAATTACATCAAACTGCCACACATGGATACAATTCAACTTTAAATGCATAAAAATGCACAATACAGAAGTGTTGTATTTATTAGTTTCATCATCATTCGTGGACAGTCAGTGCTGCTTTTTCATATCATGCAGCGTTGCAGTAAGTAAGCAGTATTTTAGTGCAGATGTTGGTTCAGGCAGTTTTAAAGTGAAATAGTGACATAACTGTTAATAGGAATGCAAAACACCATCATCCCCTGAATCCATTCTCCCGGCCCCTTTTCATGTGATGTTATTGAAAAAATTTACTTCCTTTTGTTTTCTTTAAAAAATATGTCTTATTTTATTATATTATATCTTTAAAAACCTAACTTTTAAAAAGTTAAAAAAAATACAATAAATACTAGAAAGAGATAATAGCCAACCTTATATATGATATTCTAACATATCATATTCAAGTGTAGATCCTATTGTCTTGCTCTATTTTTTTTACTTTTGTATGTTTTAAATTGTTATACTATTCAAGAAATAGTTATAGTTTTTCTTATTAAGTATTTTCTGAAAACATTTAATAATAATAAATTGAATATTAGGTCTTGGAAATGATGACCAACATAACAGAGTTTGAAGCTGTATAAGCGTCTTCAAGCTCATTAAATTATTAGAGTTAATCCATAATATGAAGTTGCTGGTGTCTAATAAGTACTGAACTAATTTTGAAGACTCCCCACATCTACTGCACTTGTAAGGTTATTTGCCTGTATGAGCTCTTGCATGCTAACTAAGGGATGCACTCTAAGCTTTTTCACACTATGTTCAAAGGGCTTCTCTCCAGTATGGATTTCCTGGTGTGCATAAGCGTAGTCACGTGGGTGAAGGCTTTCCACACTCGTTGCGTCTGTAGGGTTCCTCTCCAGGGTGAGTTCTAATATGTTGCTTGAGGGACAAGTGGTCATCAAATGCACTCTCACATTCAGTCCATTCGTAGGGTTTCTAGTGAGTTCTTTGATGTACGGTGAGCTGTGATGTTTTGTTGAATGTTTTACTGCATTGCTTACAGTCATAGGGTTTCTCTCCTGTGTGAGTTCTCTCACGCTGCAAGAGTGCTGAGCTGTTCCTAAAGGCTTTTCCACATTGATTACATTCATTTAGTTTTGCCCCTGTAGGAATTCTCACGTGTTGAAAAAGTGATGAGCTAACAATAAAGGGTTTCCCACCCTGACTACAATCAGGTTTCTCTCCAATATGAATCCTCCAGTGTTTAGTAAGATATATACTGCAG
Organism: Tolypeutes matacus; assembly: GCA_026826555.1. Lineage (NCBI taxonomy): Eukaryota > Metazoa > Chordata > Mammalia > Cingulata > Chlamyphoridae > Tolypeutes > Tolypeutes matacus. The sequence continues at coordinate 645,486 of JAKSZT010054317.1, forward strand.
GTAAGGAATCTCCCACGTTCCTTACATGTATCAGGTTTATCACCAGTATGCACTCTCATGCTGATTAACGTAAGAACTATGCCCAAAGGCTTTTTCACATTCATTACATTCTTAGGGTGTCTCGCCAGGTGAATTCTCTGGTATGTGATGAGGTGTGCGTTGCTGCTGGAGACTTTTTGTCAGAAATTACATTCACAGGGCCCTGGCCTGTATGTGACCTCACATGTCTAGCTGGGGATGAGCAGTCAGCAAAGGCTCACACTCACTGCATCTATGTGGTTTCTCTCCAGTATATAGTCTCTGCTATCCAACCAGGTATCACTTTGTCTCCGTACTTTCCTACTTTGGCCACATTCTTAGTTTTTCTCATCTGTGTGTATTTTCTTATGCTTCATTTGAGGTGAATTATACCTAAATGATTTTTCATTTCCATTAAATTTATGGAGGTTCTTTCTTTTACAATTAGGTTTAAATTATGTTTCAAACTCCTCCCACTTAAGACATGTTCATGGAAATTTCTTCTTTTTTTTTAAAAGAGGTACCAGGGATCGCACGCAGGACCTCATACATGGGAAGCAGGAGCTAACCACCGAGCTACATCTGTTCCCCAGTGAGAGCTGGTTTTTTCAGCTGTTTGTTTATTTGTTTTGAGGAGGTACTGGGGCTCGTACCCAGGACCTCATACATGGGAAGCAGGCATCAACCACTTAAGCTACATCTGCTCCCAGAAATTCATTCTTGAAATAATATTTGAGGTCAGCTGAACTATATTTGCAGAAGCTTCATATCCATAGCCTTTCTGCTTAGTAGGTGTTTTCTCATAGATGTTCCTTTGATTCAGAAGTCACTTCTTATTTTCATGGTGCATCTCTATTTGGTTACCAACTCCCCAATCATCTCCTAAAATGGAATTCAAAAGCCACCATGTGTGAATCTCCTCACTCTCATGCTGTGGGGGAAAAACTTCTTGACACACCCTTTGAATACTCTTTTTTTGCCCCTTACAGCTTGCCACACTCTTAGCCCTATTCCTATACTTCTGTCGTTACTATCGATTCCTATGCCTGGCTTCCATTAACTGTGAGGATTTAAAGACCAGAATCTTAGTTCTGCACTTCAGTTTTTTCTACCTCCCTTTTCCCCTGCTGCCAACCATGTACAATGCAATCATTTTCCTCTTCAGCATAAAACATGCAAATTCTTTAGCCTCATCACCACTGAAAATATGGAAGAAAACCAGAAACACCAGCCTGGCAACCAGTCTCCAAGCCCTGGACACACATCGTGCGCTTAAGCTACACCTCTCCATTTCCAACAAACGCCTTCGGCTTCACCCAAGCCATGTGACCAAACGACCTCATATCCACAGCCTTTCTGCTCCGCTTCGTAGGGGTTTTCTCAGAGTGTGCACTCACTTCAAAAGTCACTTCCTATTTTCGTGGTGCATCTCTGTTTTTTGTCAGCTCCCCAGTCATCTCCTAAAATGGAATACAAAAGCCATCATTCGTGAATCTCCTCACGACCGTGGGAAGACCCAATTTTAAGATCCAATCCTCTGCCAGTGTTCACTGGCCCACTTACTTCGCCCTTCCTCAGACACTGTGGCATCCTGCTTTTTGAAAGAAATTATTACGCGTTACTTCATGTATGCGTGTGTGTGTGCGTGCAATAAAGGAGAAGACGCGGCTCTGCACACCCTCTCCTGGGCTCGAGCCAGACGCCAGCGTCCGGAGGCCCCTGAGAACTCCTGTGAGTGCAGCCGTCTCCTCCCCGCCAGCGGCAGAGTAGCCTCTCCTAGATTCCACTATTCCCTGGATTTTCTTTACAGTTTTGCTGCTTTTGTATTTATCCCAACATTACATGTGACTGGGATTTGTATGCTTCAGGGCATGGTATCAGACTGGATGTATTTTCTGTTCATTTGTTTTTGGCTTTTTATTTTTAAATTTTCTCAATAATAAGTTTGTGGAATCCATTATTGTGGATGATTGGACCTCTAGATCATTCATTTTAGGGAATACCACCATTGTTTCCTGTAGGTGAATATTTGGGTCATTTCTAGGTTTCTGCTGTTATAAGCAAAGGTATGGTAAGCCTTTGCATGAGTTTATCAACGGTGACAGCTCTCAAAGAGGTTCACAGAGCCACTAGGATTCAGGGGATCCTAGAGGTCAGACATATTTTAATAATAATGCTAATATTTTTAAATTATGTTGACATTTTCACTGACAGTATAAAAATTATTGTGGCTAAAATGACTGTGAATGAATTAAGGCAGTGCCACCAAACTGTTATTTTATTAGATCTCAACCCTTGAGCACATATGTTTTGGATACTCTGATAACACAATGGAAAGTATTCTACTGCACAATGAAGTACAATAGTTGTCTAGAGGAAGAGCCCTCGTTCAAACTGTTGGAGTTGCAAGTTGAAAATAGCCAGATTTTTTTTATAGATTACCATTTTTACTTGAAAGAATGACTGAAGTGTGGTTATTTACACTTGGGTATTTGGCTGACATTTTCTTGAAAATGACCAAAGTGTGACTGTCATGTCAATGAAAATAGCTAACAATACTTGTGGCCAATGATAAAATTTGAAGTTTCACATAAAAAAAAAAATTAGAATTATGGAAAACTTGTATCAGCCACCATAAATATGACAGCTTCCCAATATTTAAGATGTTTCTGAGGAGGCCAATAGTGATATTAATGAAAATGATTATATAGTGTATGTTATATAGCACCACTATATGTAATAATATTTTTACTAATTTTATTATTAGACAATAATAAAATGTTTAAACATTTGGATGATCTACATGACTCAATGAACCAACATTTTCCAAAGGACTAATACATGACAGCACAAAATCATGCAGGGGTAAAAGAGATATTCAAAATGAAAATGCAGCAATGCACAATGAGTTTACAGAGTATGAAAAGTTCATTGATATGGCTTCAGGTTCCACATTGCAAGTTACATTTAAGAAATTACCGTTTGTCAAGTTTGGGTATAGTATCAAAAAGATTAGCCACAATTGTATGAAAAAGTTATTAAAGCACTGCTCCTCTTTCCCAACTACCTGTGTGAGACTGAATTTTCTTCATATACTTCATCCATAGGAACATATCTCAAAAGACTGCATTCAGAGCCATATATGAGAATATAGTTGTATTCTGTTAAACCAGACATTAAAAAGATTTACAAGGAATACAGAGCTATTGTTTACTTAAAAATAGGTTAGTTTAGGTTAAAATGTTATGGGTTTATTCCACCCAGCTGGGACGGAGCAGTCTATTCAACAAATGGTGCTGGGGAAACTGGATATCCATAGCCAAAAGAAAGAAAGAAGACCCTTACCTCACACCTTATACAGAAATTAACCCAAAATGGATCAAAGACCTAAATATAAAAGCAAGTACCATAAAGCTCCTAAAAGAAAATGTAGGGAAACATCTTCAAGACCTGGTGGTAGGTGGTGGATTCTTAAACCTTACACTGAAAGCACGAGCAATGAAAGAAAACATGGATAAATGAGACCTCTTCAAACTTAAACACTTCAGTAATTCAAAGGACTTCATCAAGAAGGTTGAAAGACAGCCCACTCAATGGGAGAAAATATTTGGAAACCACATATCTGATAAGGTTTGATTTACATTCTAAATAAAGAGATCATACAACCCAACAAGAAAAGAGCAAGCAACCCAATTAAAAGATGTGCAAACGATTTAAATAGACATTTCTCCAAAGAGGAAATACAAATGGTCAAAAAGCACATTAAAAAAATGTTCCATATCACTAGCTATTAGGGCAATGCAAATCAAAACAATGAGATATCATCTAACACCACATAGAATGGCCATTATTAAAAAAAAAAAACAGACAACAGTAAGTGCTGGAGAGGATGTGGAGAAATAGGAACACTCCTTCACTGTTGAGGGAAGTGTAAAATGGTGCAGCCTCTGTGGAAGACAGTCGGCGGTTCCTCAGGAAGCTAAATATAGAACTGCCATATGATCCAGCAATTCCTCTACTAGGAATATATCCAGAAGAACTAAAAACTATGACACAAACAGACATCTGCACACCGATGTTCATAGCAGCGTTATTCACAATTGATGGAAACAACCCAACCGTCCATCAACCAATGAATGGATAAACAAAATGTCGTATATACATATGATGGAATACTATGCTGCAATAAGAAGAAATGAAATTGGGACACATTTGATAACATGGATGAATCTTGAAGAATGATACTAAGCAAAGTAAGCCAGACACAAAAGGACAAATATTGCATGGTCTCATTAATTTGAATTAAATAGGAAAAATAAACACATGGAGTTAAAACCTAGAGTATAGGTTATTAGGAGATAAGAGGAGGGTTGAAAAGAACTACTGATGCTTAATGTATGTAGAAGTTTTAATTACCTTGATTGTAAAAGTGTGGAAATGGATAGAGTTGATGGTAACACATTATAGTGAGTAGCAGCTGGTTTACAAATGGAATTGTGGCTGAAAAGGGTAGTCTGGGGAAGTGAATGCCAGTTGAAGGAAAGCTGAAGAATAATCTAGGGACTGAGTAATACAGTGAACCCAGAAGTGGATGAGAAGTGTGGTTGAGGGTACAAATGCAAGAGTGTCCTTCTGTGAGCTAAAGCAGATGTACATCTCTATTAAAGGATGGTGGGAAAGTGGAGAAGCAGGGAAAACTACAATTGGTCTGACCTATAGACTGTGGTTAACAGCAATATTATAATATTTTTGCATCAATGCCAAAGATGTACTGTGTTGATAATGGAGGTGTATGGAAAAAGTGTGTCAAATGTATGCTGTGGACCATGGTTGGTGGTAAGGCTGATGATATTATCTCATCATCTGTACTAAATGTTCCGTCACGATGTGGTGTGTTGGTGAAGGGGTGTTGTGTGGGAATTCTACACAAGTGCATGATTGTTTTATAAGTTTACAACCTCTGTAATAAAAATATATTTTTAAAAAATAGGGTGGTTGGTGGAAAAACACACCAAATGTAAGGTGGGGACTATAGTTAGTAGTAATATTTCGATAATGCTCTTGCATAGTTTGTAACAAATGTTTCACAGCAATGCAAGGTGTTGGTGGAGGGGTGATGTATGAGACCCCTGTATGATGTTATGCATGTTTATTTTGTAAGTTCACAATCTTTACTGAAAACTTATTGTTTATGCATGTCTGTGTATGAATGATACACTTCAATAAAAAATGTTTTTTAAAAAGTGTTATGAAAACCGACAAGAAAATTTTTTTTAATTTTTAAAAAGTGTTAATCGGTTTGTTATTTTTATTTTTAAATGAATTAATATTTTGAATATATATCAGTTTAATTTCTAGCAGAGTAAATATTCATAGATTTAATCCACATAAACAAAAGCTCTTTAGGAGTCCTTGAAAAATTTCACCCTTTTACTAAAGGGTATTTAGATTGGAAACTCAACTATCTAGATTCTGTGAGTACTAGTTGAGTTACTGGATTTTGGGATATGTGCATCTTCAGTTCCACTAATTAATGTCAAACAGTGGTCCATGGTGGTTGTATCTCTTTTTACACTCCCATTGGCAGTGTCTACAGTGCCTCTTCAAAACCACATTAGCCCCGAAGGATTAGTTACTCCTCAATTTTTTCCACTCTACTTGAAACTTCCTTTTCAGTGACTTTCTGGAGCTCTTATTCTATGTACCACTCACTTTTTCACTTCACCTTTTGCTGCCAGTCATAATTAAATAAATGCTTCAAGTTCAAATGCCAAATATTTAAAGGGTTAAGTCTTTTCTTTCTGGTGGTACTACACTTAGGTGTCATGTTTCCTTAGGTGCCTGTTTTGTAGGTATAAAGGATATGGGGAGGTATTGGGTGACTGTGAAAGAGCCTTCTTGCACCTAGCTCAGATCACTCAACTACTGAAGCATGTGTCGAATGCCTGCTGGGAGAGAAACTATTCTCAAGCATCAGACAGTTTAAAACGAACATGGCACAGCATAAAGTAAGATTTGAGCTTCTATGGGATGTATGCTAAGCAGACTGGGAACGGAAAGAAAGAGGAGGCCTGTGCAAAGCTGGAGCGCCATAGGGAGCTCAAGAGAAGAAGATGGGGATCCCTGGACACAGGGCTGGCTCCATGGGCATGTGACCTGTGCAGGTGCCAGGGCCCCAGTCAGAAGGCCCTGCATTCGCTTTAATTCTCTGCTGTCGCCTCTTGAAACTCTTAACACTTTTTGAAGAAGAGGCTCTGCATTTTCATTTTATCCTGGGGCCCACAAAATTAAGAAGAAACCATTATCAAAGTACTAGACAATAGCACAAGCTCCACCTGCCTGGCACACAAGACGTGCTTCACAAATATTTAATGAACGAGAATGAGAGCCTTTAAGAAGGCTGGTGGAAATGGGTGCCGTAAGAAGGTTACAAGTCCACGTGGTAAAGGACGTTGAAGAAAAGTAGTTTGTGTCGCATACAGCAGAGGTGTTAAGGAGAAACTTGGAAATGTATCCAGCTAGGGATTCACAAAAGAGAAACAGACTCATGTAGGCAAATGTGGGAGTAACATCAAAGATGAATGAAGAGAATAATCCCATCAGCTCAGGCATTGCATCAAAATTCCCTGTTTTGCAAGGGTGTTGGTAGGAAATGGGGAGGAAATGTTGTAATGATGTTTCACAAAGAAAAATGTAAATGGAGGAAACTGAGGTTACACTAGATAATAACGAAGGCATGAGGAAAATTTCCAAGAGCCCAAAGACTACCCAACAGACTAGGGCATTAGAAGACCACAGGCTGACAAAATGTGGGACAATGGACTGAACTGTAATTTGAGCAAGAAGATTCTATTCTCAATTTTGGAAGCTCTGAGACTGAAGCAGAGGGAGCATCCTCATGGAACTCCACTAGATACTGATAAAATGTTGGGTTAGTTTACAGATTCGGCAATAAGGTTGGAAATTTCACTACAAGAATCATTATCGCTGGACAAAAAGTCTAAGTCTTCAATGATGAGTCCTTTATTTTTATTTTTATTTTTTTCCTTTTTTTTTTAATGTCAAAACCTGCTTTTTTTAAAACATTTTTTTAACTTTATTTTGTACATTTAATAATTGAAAATATAAACAATTAAAAACTAAAAAGTAAACACAGATGAATAAATATATACATTTCCCAATTAAATGTAATGGATACATATAATTTTTTTTTTTAATCAAACAATATATTACACAATACATTTGGTTCATAGTAACGCATTCACACAGTATTTGTCCTTTTGTGTCTGGCTTGCTTCACTCAACATAATGTCCTCCAGGTTCATCCATGTTGCCATATGCTTTATGACTTCATTTCTTCTTACAGCTGCATAATATTCCATCGTGTGAACAGACCACAGTTTGTTTATCCATTCATCTGTTGATGGACACCTGGGTTGTTTCCGACTTTTGGCAATGGTGAATAATGTGGCCATGAACATCGGTGAGCAGATGTCTGTTCGTGTCACTGCTCTCAGTTCTTCTGGGTATATACCCAGGAGTGGTATTGCAGGGTCACGTGGCAAGTCTATATTCAACTTCTTTAGGAACTGCCAAACAGTCCTCCACAGTGGCTGTACCAATGATGAGTCCTTTAAAAGTTACTATGCAGGGAGAAAATCAGGAGGCAGATGACAACTCCCTTGGGGCCACTGTGGCTCAGGCCAATGGTTCTCAGCAGAGAGTGACTTTGCAGCCCAGGAGACATTGGTTTGGCAATGTCTGGAGAGATTTTGGTTGTCACAACTGGGGAAGGGGGTCCTATTGGTGTCTAGTTGATAGAGGCCAGAGATGCGGTAAGCATCCTGCAATGCACAGAATAGCCTCCACAACGAAAAGAATTATCCAGCCAAATATGCCAGTAGTGCCAAGGTTAACAACCCTGGTTGAGGGAGAGAAGATGAAGAAAGCGTGGTGAAAACTGAAGATTCATTTAAAGCAAAATCCAGTGTGAGCAGAGGTCAGTGTGGTCACCCAGGCTGAGAAGTAGCAATATCAGGGAATATAATCAACTGTTAAGTTTTTTTTTTTAAGATTTTATTTATTTATCCCCCTTGCTGCTTGTGCTCGCTGTGTCCATTTGCTGTACATTTTTCTGTGTCTGCTTGTTTCCCTTTGTTGGGTCGTCCTGCTGCATCAGCTCACCGCGCCGCATGGGCTGGCTTTCTTTCACAGGAGGCCCCGGGAATCGAACCCGGGCCCTCCCATATGGTAAACGGGAGCCCTATCGATTGAGCCACATACGCCTCCCAACTGTTAAGATTTAAACAGAAGAAAAAGGTGACACTAAGGTCAAAGCACATAATCCACTATCTTGGGGACCTCGAGGTCAGCAGATGGAGGCAGAAATAGGAAGGAGATTCTCACTGCAGGGATTAAGACAAGAAAACGACAGGAGACCATGTTGAAGAAAATACAAAAGGAATAGAAGTTCACTGGGAGGAGTAAGGATGTCTGGCATGTGTTTAGAAAGAAGGTGAACATATATATCTGGAGGTATAAGGACAAGGGGTTGTGACTATGGAATGAGAGAGAGGCCAAGGAAGCCTGATGGAGGAAAAGCCACGGAGAACTCATCCTTGAAGAGATGGGGAAGGCTGGATGACCCAAAGGACAGTGGGCCAGTCTCCGTGTCTTCTACAATCTAAGGCCAGAGGGACTGTAGACCCCATTTTTATTATCTCTGGCCTATCCTATGGCAGTCTGGAAATATCTAAATTTCAGATGCACTCATCGATCCAGCAATCCACTTCTAAGAATTTATCCAACATATTTGCTGAAATGTAAAAGGACTTAGTATTATGATTATGCACTGTGGAACAATCTAGATGGCCATCAAGAGAGGCTCAGCTAAATCACTCATGGTCCATCCAGACAGGGGAACATGATGCAGTTATAAAAATGTGGGAGACTCTAGGAGAAAGCGGATATGATTGGTCAAGGCTACGCAGCAGTTACGCACCTGAGTCAGGACTTGAACCCAGGGCTCCCGGAGCTTGCATGCCTGTGCCCAGTGCACAAACAAGCCGGCTACGCTGCGTTTTAAGGCCTGAAGCCGCGGCACCAGCCACCGGCAGCAGCCTCCCGCGCTCTCTTAGGAGCAGGGAGACCCCGTGTGGCGGCCCTACGCCTGCGCAGAGAGAGCCGCCGAGCGGCTCTGTCACGGGGAGCTACACTCCCCATAAGCCTTTGCGGGAGCGCCTGCCCACAAGTACTGCTGGGAACGCGTCTCCTTAGTTTTCAAAGAATAAGACTTGTTAAGGTCGTGGCTGTGGCTCTAAACCCTTATTTTAGAAAATTGACCAAGGAACATGTTGCATGTGGCTTACTCTGGCTGTATCTAAGCTCTTCTGCACATCTAAACTTAGATGAAATTGGTCAAATGAGGGAACATCTGGGTTATGCCCTTTTTAAATGGTTTTACTTAGGAACTGTCCGCATGTTGTTGAAGTGTGGAGTTGTAACTCTGCGGACAATGGACAGTCAACAATATGTATTTAAAGTTGCACTATTGCAAAACAGGTGTATTATCCGTGTACTCGCACACTTTTTTTTTTTTCACTCCTGGTCCTGTACTAGAAATATTTATAAACAAATGAAACAATACGTTACTTGCTTTTTTCTTTTAGGTACCAGAGGTTGAGGATTGAATCTGGGACCTCGTATGTGGGAAGCTGGCACTCAACCACTAAGCCACATCAGCTTCCCTGAGTTGGTTGGTTTGTTTTTTGTTTTTTGTGTTTTTTTTTTCCAGGAGGTATGGGGAACCAAACCTGGGACCTCCATGTGGGAGGCAGGAGCTCCACCACTCGAGCCACATCCACTCCCTGTTACTTGCTTTTTAAACTTTGCTTAGCCACTTAAAGAAAATCTGCTTAAGGTACAATTTGCTTCAAATCCATTCCAAGTTGTATATTTGTTTTCCAATTTAAAAATTACAATTTACCCAACTGTTAAAAAAAAAGAAAGAATGCTTCTGTGTGCTTGAGCAAAAAGCTTTCAAGAAAGGGAAAATTGCAGCCATTTCTCTTAATAAATAAATGTGGAATTTAACAATTAAAGAGAAAAACCTGGAAAAAAATATTTTAAATTTACATCATAGTCGATTGAGTAATGTGGTAAAAAAAAAAAAACAAAAAAAAAAAACACAACCTAGCTCTTTTTCCTCTTATGTAGATTATACACTTAATCGAAGTGTGCGTTACGGAACTCAGAAAACTATACATAAGCATAGAGAAGAAAATTGGATTCACCCATTTTTTTTCCATCTCTCAGAGATAACCATTGTTAACATTTGAAGTGCACTTTTCCAGATTTTTGCTATTGAGTTTTTATTCATTTAAATTTCCTTTTTCCCTTCCTCTCTTTCTTCTTTCCTCACACATTTCTTTTTCTTCTCTTTATACTTCCTGGCATGCCAATTAAAACAGTGAAATTCCTGTATGCTTTAGGAAATTTAAGAGTAATCCCTAGATTTTAGTATTTATAGAGCATAAATATATACAAATAAATTGAAAAAACAGTGAAAGATCTATATAAAAATGCCAGTTGAACCAAGAGGCATAAACAATTATTTTAAACAGTGGGAAAATAGTATATTCCTAATTGGGAAGACTCAGTATTATAAAAAAGCCAACTTTCATCAAATTAATTTCATAATATAAATATCAAAATCCCCAAGGAATTCCTTTGTGAAAAAAAAGTCTTGTCAAAATGCCTAAAAATAAGATTACCTCTCCACCAAAAGGAGAAATATGAGAGGATTTTAAATACCAGGAATTGTGGACAAAAAGAATGAGGTGGGGGTTGGGCAGATCATATATGAAAATGTATTTTATAAATGAATCAAAAAGTATGACTTTGGTGAAACAAACAGAAGAATGATTCAGAATAGAAATGAAATCAAATCAACTTACATATATGAATTTAGTAAATGAATTTGGAGTTTGAATAAGGAACTATACCAAAACAGGGAAGAAATAACAATTTACCCAAAAGACTTCTCCTCGCCTCAAAACCTTGAGCCAATAAATTCAAAATGTTTAAGCCAGCCCATTGTATGGTATTTGTTTTAGCAGCCTGGAACTCAGAGAATGGCACGAGCTCAGGTTAAAATCCTTGGCTTATCCTATATAACTCAACACCCTCTATCCAACCCTCCACCAAATACTGACAACTCCTCCTCCCAAATTTATCCCAAATCTGACCACTTGTTCCCACTTCCCATCCTTCCACCCTCATCTCAGCCACTGTCATCTCTTTTTGGGCAACTGCAGTCACCTCCTCATTGGTTTCAAAACTTTTGCTCTTGCTGCCTTCCCCAGTCATCTGTACCTCACAGCCAGAGTAATCCTTTTAAACACAAGCAAGACTATTATCTCCTTCCACCGCTAAAAACCTTACAAGGGCTTCCCATCAGCATAGGGACAAATATACCAGGCTTACCTGTAAAGGCTCTACCTGATTCCACACCTGCCTGAATGCCAGACCTCACAACATCACACCCTTCCTCTCGCTCACTCCAGCCACCCAGGGATACTTCCACTGCTTGAACACACCAAGATCATTACTGCTTCCAGTACTGCATCCTCGCTAGACCCTTTCTTCCCTGGCCTCGCTCCCCTTCATCTTTCAGGCCTGTTTTTAAATAACTGCTTCAGAGAGGTCTTGTTTGCCCAGCCCAGCTAAAGATGTCCACTCTCTAGCCAGCCCCTGGCACCCAAAACCATTTCGTTTGTTTATAGCTCTGACGTGGGATGAAGTTCTTTCACCCCTTTGCTCCCATCTTCTCTGTCTCCCCAGCTGAGCACAAGATGAAAGACCATATCTGGTTTGTTTAACCAGTATCCTCAACTTAGAATATGTGTGCGGTGTTTTAGAGATACTGTGTGTTTCAGAGAACACAAAGCAATCGATAACGTAAAATAAAATATTGTCGAGCAGCAGCGCTGCCTCTCGCTCGAAGCTGCAGCCAGCTTGAAGGGCTAAGCAGGCCTCTACACCACGGCTCCTACAAAGCAGAGTGCCTGTAGGAGCTTTAACTCCCCCGGGAAGACACTGGCTACAAAAGCCATCCCAGGAGTGCGCCCGCCACCGGAGGGGTGAAGAGACCTCGTGTGACAGGCCTGGCACTGTGGCGCTCTGGGAAATGAGGCATTGTCAGAAGTACTGGGCTTTCACAAACTTCCCTGCCAGCCTCGGGCGTGCTTCCAGAGCACAGCCATTGGCGCTTTGCAGGAGGCGAGTGGGGCCTGTCTGGCTGTCCTTGAAAACACCACCTGTGTGCTCTCCATGCCAGAAGACGTCCAGCTAGCGCGCCACGGACCTGGAGAACGTGCCTAAGGGTCACTATGATGCGAGACGTTTCATTCTCAAAATAAAGTGTCCCTCTTCTTCCTGTTGTTGGTAGTTCTGAATGTTAGATATTTTTTTCCCATGGGGTCAAAAGGTACCTAAGTATATGATTGTGAATGGAAAAATAGGGGACAGAAATAAAAAATGTGCAGTTTTTCCCTTTTCATTTGTGTGTGAATTTTTAATATAAATGTGGGAACATAAAGCATTAATGCAAGTCAAAATATTTCAGCAAACAAGTTTCAACAGTTCAACTTTATAACAATTATAAATAAGCCTGTTAATTCTTTTCTGGACAATGCCAGCATTTGGATTTTTTTTTGAAACAAGTAAATTTCTTATTGATGGCAAGTAAATAGTGTTTGTAGCATTTTTTATCATATAGTAGATTCTACCCATTCACTATACTTTTCTAACTAAGTTGTCCTACATGCAAGTACATGTTTTAATGTTGCCTGTCTTCTGTGCTGTTCCTATAAGTTTGTTATTAAAATACATTAAACTACAAAAAATAAAAATAAAATATTGTTATAACTATACCTATTCACAGACTATATGATCCTCTATATAGAAAATCCAAAAGACTCTACAAGAAGCTACTAGATATAAATGAATTCAGCAAAGTGGTGGGGTACAAGAGCAGTACTCAAAAATAAGTGGCGTTATTATATATCAACAATCAACAGTCTGAAAAGGAAATCAAGAAAACGATTCCACTGACAATAGCCACTAAAAGAATAAAATATCTAGGAATAAATTTCACCAAGGAGATAAAGGATTTGTACACAGAAAACTACAAATCATTACTGAAAGAAAGTAAACCAGACCTAAATAAATGGAGAGATAATCCATGCTAATGTATTGGAAGACTTAATATCATAAGATGTCAATACTTCCCAACATAAACCTACAGATTTAATGCAACCTCAATCAAAATTGCAACAGCCTTCTTTACAGAAATAGAAAAGCTAATCATCAAAATCATATGGAAAGGCAAAGGACCCCAAATAGCCAAAAACATTTTGAAAAAGAAAAACAATGTTGAAAGATTCACACTACCTAATTTCAAAAGTTATTTTAAAGCTATAGTAATCAAAACAGTGTGGACAGTGCATCCAGAGGTCTCACAGACCTGTCTCTTGCTTCAACAGTGTTTGAACGGAACAGACCCGGGGACTATTCCCCCACACACACCTCATCAGCGTCAACCACCTTCCAACTTCTTCAGCTGCAACCTCCGGGACCAACTTCTTGGCCATCCCCTGCTTCCAGGACGAGCTAGCACTGTTTTTTGTGGTTAGCTCCTCATGGTTGACCATGACCTCCCAGATCCATCAGAATTGTTCTGCAGAAGTGGAGGCCTCTGTTAACCGCCTGGTCAGCCTGCAGCTGCAGGCCTCCTACTCCTACCTCTCTCTGGGCTACTATTTCGACTATGACAGTGTGGCCCTGAAGGTAGTGGACCACTTCTGCTAGTTGGCAAAGGAGAAGTGTGAGGGCTCCGAGTGACTCTTGAAGATGCACAAACAGTGTGGCGGCCGCGCCCTCTTCCAGGACGTGCAGAAGCCATCCAAAGACGAGTGGGGTAAAGCCCTGGACGCCCTGGGAGCTGCCCCGGCCCTGGAGAAGAGCCTGAACCAGGCCCTTTTGGATCTGCATGGCCTGGGACCTGCCAACACAGACCCCCATCTCTGTGACTTCCTGGAGAACCGTTTCCTAGACGAGGAGGTGAAACTGATCACGAAGATGGGCAGCCACCTCACCAGCCTCCGCAGGCCGGGCTGGGTGAGTATCTCTTTGAGAGGCTCACCCTCAAGCATGACTAGGAGCCTCCAGAGCCCAGAGGCCAGAGGCTATTCCCTCAGCATCCAGGCTTCTGCCTGAGCCCCTCCAGCCAGGAGGCATCTTTTTAACCCCACCCTGTAGCCCTCTAACAAGCCCTGAACCAAGTAGAAACAATAAAGCTTTTTGCAACTATAAATAAATAAATAAATAAAAACATAAATAAATAAATAAATAAATAAATACAGCGTGGACAGTGGTAGACTCTTCCCTGCCCTATCAAGAGAGAAGAAACTTTTCAGTGGGGCAGGAAGAGGACGGAGTAAAGAAGGCAGCGACATCTGACCCACAAATGGGAGTGGTCCACTTTATACACAATAAAGGTTTTTAAAAGAAAAAAAAAACAATATTGTACGGGCACAAGGACAGATATATCTACCAATGAAATAGAATTGTGAGCGCAAAATAAATCCACACATCTCTGGCCAATTGATTTTTTTTGTTGTTGTTTTGTTTTTGAGGTACCGGGGGCTGGAGATTGAACCTAGGACCTTGTATATGGGAAGACGGTGCTCAACTACTGAGCCACATCTGCTCCCACCAACTGATTTTTGACAATGGGTCAAGTCCACGCAATAGAGAAAAAATAGTCTCTTCAACAACTAATGCTTGGAAAACTGGATATCCACATGTAAAAGAATGAAAATGGACCACTATTTCACACCGCATACAAAAATTAACTCAAAATGGATCAAGACCTATATATAAGAAATAAAGTGTAACAGTCCTAGAATAAAACAGGGAAATTCAGGACCTTGTATTTGGTAATGGATTCTTAGAGTTTACACTGAAAGCATGAGTGACCAAAGAACAAAGAGATAATTCTGATTTCATCAAAATTAAAATCATTTGTGCATCTAAGGACATTGTCAAGAAAATGAAAAGAAAACCAACAGAATGGAGATAAGGGTTTAATATCCAGAATACATAAAGAAGTCCTTCAACCCAAAAACAAAAATACCAACAATCTAATTAAAAATGGGAAAAGGACTTGAACAGACATTTCTCCAAAGAGGATATATAAATGGCCAATAAGAACATAAAAAGGTGCACAACATCATTAGCCATTTTAGTGAAACGCAAAATCAAAAGCATAATGAGATACCACTTCATACCCACTAGGAATGGCTATTACTAAAAAATGGAAAATAAGTGCTGGAGAGGATGCAGAAAAATAGAAACCCTTGAACATTGTTGGTGGGAATGTAAAATGGTGTAACTGCTGTGGAAAACACTTTGGTGCTTCCCCAAAGTTAAACACAGAACTACCATATGACCCAGCAATCCCACTTCTTGGTATATACCCAAACAAATCAAAAGCAGGGACTCAGGCAGATACCTCTAGGCCAATGTTCACAGCAACATTATTCACAACAACCAAAGGTGAAAGCAGCCCAAATGTCCACCAGCAGATAAATATAGTGGGATATTACTCAGCCTTTTAAAAGAATTAATTTCTGATACCTGCTACAACATGGATGAACCTTGAAGACATCATGTTGAGTGAAATAAGCCAGACACAAAAGGACAAATATTGTATGAGCTCACAGATGTGAAATAATTAGAATAATCAAATTTATAGAGTCAGTGACTCCTAATGTAAACTCTGTGGAGTATAGGTAATAGTATAATTAAAATAATATTGTTTCATCAGTTGAAACAAAAGTACCCCACTAATGCAAAGAATTAATAGGGAAAACTGTATATGTGAGCGAAGTATATGAGAACTATTTTCTGCATGATTTTTCTGTAAACCGTAACTTCTCTAATAAAACATAATTTGGCCTAAATATCTGAATAAAAATATAATCACTTTTAAAAAGGAATGAAGTTTTTATACGACTACATAGATGAACCTTGAATATATCATGCTGAGTGACATAAATCAGATATAAAGGGACAGAGAGTGTATGATTCCACATAAATGAAATAGCTAGAATAAGCAAAATCAGAGAGACCCTAAGTAAAGTGTAGGTTACCAGGGACAGGGGGCAGAAGGAATGGGGAGTTAGTGCATAATGGTGAGTGCAGGGTTTCTGTTTGAGTTCTGGGGAACCTTCTGGTAATGGATGGTGATAAGGGTAGAGCAACGCTGTGACTGTGATTAATTCCTCTGAATGGTGTGCTTCGGGGTGGCTAAAAGGCAACGTTTGTGTTGCCACAATTACCAAAAAAAAAAAAAAAAAAGCAACCAAAGAGACAACGAATATTAAATGTAATACATGATCCTGGGTGGGATGTATATAATGAAGTAGAAAAGGTTCAAAAGGATACTATTGGAACATATAAAAAATTGTAATATAATCTGTAAGCGTTGTAATCAATGTTAAAACTTCTTGAACTTGACAACTGTGCTTATAGTAGTTACATAAGTGAATATGCTTGTTCTTAGGAAATGTACATGGAAGTACCAAGTGTTCAAGGAGCGTGATGTATACAATCTATTCTCAAATGTTTAGAAAATGCAAGAGGGAGGGAGGGAGTGATATAGCAAATGTGACAAAATGTTAAAATCCGCGCATTCGGGTATCTAGGATCGGGTACATTGAAGTTCTCTGTATGGGTACTATTAACTCCATTTGGCAAAATAACCCGCCCGCGACCCCCAGCCGGCACCCACAAGTCTCCTCTGTCCTGATAACAAATGGCCCAAAACCCCCACCCTCCGTCCCTGAAAACATAGGATTTACTGACATCAAGGCTGACCACCAAATTGTCAAACATCAAATATTCCAACACGACCCCCTCCCAACAGGGTAAAAGTCGGTACTTTTCCATTAATCTTGCTAGTACCCGGCCCCTATGCTATTTAAGAGCCAGCCCAAATCAGTCAGACCAGCTGAAGTCTCACTTCAGACCTCTGCCATGCCGGCAACCTAATAAACTTCTCCGCCTGAACTTTGGTCTGTCTCAGAGCCTCATTGAACCAGGATTTAACAGGAACTGCATTATTTTTTGCAATCCTCCTGTAAATTTGAAATTATTTCAAAATAAAAAGTTTAAAGGGAAAAAAAAAAAAAAGCAAAACGTTAGATTCTCAGTTCCTCCACTTGGTCGTTTTTGAGCTGATTCCTTCCCCTCTCTGAAAAGATAGAAGTGCAGCAGGTTTGCAGTTAAGATTTCATAGAAAGCTTCGAGAAATGGGCATGGAACAGCGACTAGCAATTAAAAGACCTCAAACGCAGAGCAGCTTCGGGTGGGCTCGGGGTCTGACCGTCTGCGTTTGAATTCCAGCGCAATTACTTCCTAGCTCTCTCTCGGAGCAAATTCCTTTACCTCCCTGTGCCAGTCTCCCCCTCTGTAAATACTTAGCATATAAATTGTTGTGGGGATTAGATGCGTTTATCACACGTAAGCGCTTAGACCAGTGTCAGGCCTGCAGGCAGATGGTCTAAAAGTATTAACAAATCAACACCAGCATCCTTCCTGACGGCATTTTAAACCTGGAGGTAACTGGCCATTAACAGCTCCTTTCACCAGTTCTGGTGCCAGCGCCTCTGTAACTCATATCCCGCCCCGCTCACACTTGACGAGAAGAGAAGGGTGAAACTGAAAACAGCCCTGGGCTACTTTCCCTGCACCCAAACTTCCCAATCTCTGCAACTCTTCAGGCCAGGCCAGCAACTTCCGGATCCCCTGCCCGGGCAAGTCACGGCCGCGCGCTCGCGCCCTTTCCCGTAGCTGCCCGGACGCAGCGCGACGGAGCCTTTCACTGAGCTGGACCAATGAGGGCAGCGCGCGCAATGCGCAGGCGCCGAGTGCGGAGACCCGGAAATCTGCGATTCCCGGGAGGCTTAGGGATAGCTGCGCCGGAAGGGGCGGGGCCCAAGCCGTAAGTCCCAAGGTCCTCCGGAAGTTGATGTCCGGCTTGGGGGCGGGTGCTTGTGTCTGTTTTGCCGGAAGTAGCGTTTATGTCGATCCCGATGAGAGCGATTGTAAGAAAAGTCAAACGTTGACTATGCAGTACAATACAAAATATAACACACCTGGCCAAGAAGAGTAATTGCAAGGACTGTAAAACTGGTCTTTTTAAACTATTTGTATTTATTACACAAATTAAACATGTTGAGAAAAACAGATGTATGTGTGTGAATATGGGTATTTATACACATACACAAACATGGCTGAAAGTGGAATATGTGTGTGTGCTTGCGTGTGTGAGAGAGACTATAAGAGGAAATGTACAAATCCATTTTCCACATGGCAAAAAATATGAAAAAAGATAATACTCAAAAACTAAATCTGGCAAGATATTAAAATGAAGTATACTATTACAAAGCAAGATTTCTACAAGAAATGCACAGGTAATAAATAGAGAAAATTAGGAAGCTACATTAAGCAGAAGAAAAATGTGATCAGCATCCAAATCATACTATTTGCTGATTGTTACCATTACCTTTTATTGTATGCTATTCTTACGTTTTACTTTCTAACATATATGTGTATATATGTGAAATTTATGGAAATGGGATCTTCCCACACATACTATTTTATAAATTTTGTCATTCAAAAATATATCTTCTACAACATCAGTACCTTTCTTGTAAACTTAAGAAAGCAAGTGTAAAAATACCATGTCAAACAATATCACAGTAGTAATAGAAGTATAAACTACCAAGGAAACGTAAACGTAAATGACAAATGACAAATGGGTTATCAAATTGAGAAAACTTAAACATTTATATAAAACTATTATTTATCAACTCTCCATATTCCAATTTCATCATCAGTCCCAAAAATATTCTTTAGAGCAAATTTTTCCAGTAGAGGATCCAGGCCAGAATTATCTAATACATTTAGTCTGTTTGGTTTCTTTTAATCTGTAGCATTTCCTTAGCCTTTCTTTGCCTTTCTCAACATTGAAACTTTTGAAGGACACAACCCATATATTTTACAGACTGTCTCTCAATTTGGATTTGTGTGATATTTCCACAGGATTAGATTCAGGTAATGCACATTTATCTGAAATATCCCAGAAGTGATAATGTCATTTTGTCCCTTATTAGGGATCTTAACCCTGATCGCTTGATTAATGTATTGTCTGTTATTTCCACTGGACAGTATAATTTTTACTTAATTAATAACTAATATCCTTAAGTTATAAAGAATTAGTATAAATCAATTAGGGGCAAGTCAATAGTCCAGCATATTCATAAGCAAAAACATGAATGATCAATCAAAGAAAGAAACATATATAGCCCAAAAACATATATTCAAACTTTCTTAGATACATTTCTGATAACCTATTGATAAAGATGAAAACAATGATAATATGCAGGGTGCATGGAAACATATCCTCAAATCTTGTTGGGGAGGAGCAGAGGTAGCTCAGTGGTTGAGCTCCTGCTTCCCATGTATGAAGCCCTGGGATAAATCCCTGGTACCTACTTAAAAAAAAAAAAAAACTTGTTGGGGTGATGTAAATTGGTACCTACTTTCAAACACCATTCTGGAAATAATTATCAATTTTAATTATGCATCCACTAAACCCAGGAGATACACATATGGCAATGTATCCCATGGAAATGTTTGGAGAAATACAGATACTAAGAAGTTCATTGAGTGCTTTGTTAAGTGATATTATTTTTAAATCCTTCTACTAGGGGGATGAGTTGTTGAGGAAAGGCATATTTCATATATTAAAGTATCTCAAAACAAATATCTTATTACTTAAATGTTAAATTTCCTCAATTTGATAAGCTTATTGTGGTTATGTAAAAGAATATCTATGTTCTTAGGAAACAAAGGCTGAAGAATTAAGGGGTCAAAGGCACAATAACTGAAAAATACTCTTAAATGGATTAGGATATATGTAAAGAGAAAGCGCCGGAGAAAGCAGACATGGAAAAATGTACACAATTGGTGGATCTGGGTAAAGCATTTATAAGAGTTATTTTTTAACATTTTTGCAATTTTATATTCTTATGTGTATTTATATATTTGCAATGATCTCAAAATACAAGTTTAAAAATTATTTCATACATTGAAATAAAAATATGTCTACTGAAGCACAAAGAACTAACTAGGTTTTTAGACAAAAATATTTTTAACATTCACTCTGAGAAGATTAAATCAAGGAAGGTATAAGAATGAATTATGAAGAGGGCGGAGCCACCAGGAGCAGATAAAGATCCCTATCAGACTCAACCATTCTCCCTTTGGAATCCTTGGCAAGCAGAACCCTCTTCCATATTGCCCAGACAGTTCTCCAAACTGTAAGTTTCCTTCAGTTCTGCCTGAAGTTTCTTGCTTGGGTCGTTGTGTGTGTGTGTGTGAAGGGAGTGTTTGCCCAGATTTAATGACCTAGAGCTTTTGTCAGCTATTGGGGTGGAGGGAGTTTTGTCTTCCACCCTTTATGAGCATACGTTGCAGATGAGGGAAAGCTTGATTCAGAGTTTTGATTGGGGAGAATTTTCTGTTCTCTGTGACTTTGGATATTGGCATTTCCAGAAAGGAGCATGCAATTAAAACCCATATGATGAAGACTGCCTGACATTTGATCTTAGCCCAGGAAACAACTGATGTCCTATAATGTTGATGACTTTCTCTTTCATTGAAATTAAGGCCCAGTATATTAATTTAAAGTGATAAGGTTACTTTTAGTCAATTCTCATCAGCAAAGTTACCAACAGTGTAAAATGTGGGCAATGGCCTCTTTTTTACACTCTAGATATTATGCTAAAATATATCAGAAAATTTGAAGCAGCATTAATTATCACCGGGAAATATTTTCTCTTTTCCTCAAGGTTTTTCAGTGCCTAGCACAGTTCGTGCTATATTCTGAAGGGCTGGGGCAACCCATTCGTTATTGATTATTGATCCCTGTTGCTTGAGTTGAGGGACTCAGAAAACATCCCTTAATATCATATATCTAGACCTCAGTTTCCTCACCTGCTAAATGGTAATAAAACTAAATATCACATGGTAACCTGCAAAATAAAGTTATGTTGTATTTGGTAAATCATAAAGAGTGATGTGCAACAATGAACTTATAATAAAAGTCACTTCTTTCCTTTTCCTCCCACAAAAAAAAGCCCCAATTTTCCTCAGATGAGGCATCCTGCTAGCTTAATATATTCCTAGAATTAACAGTAAAAATATAGTTGTGATAATAATGATAGAAAACATTTATTTCCAAGGCACAGTTGCAAGCCTTTACATGTATTAGCCCATTGAAATATCATTGCATTTTAATAAGTGGCTGTTATTATTATCATCATCCCTTCTTCACTGTGGAGGAAACTGAGACTTAAGAGGTTGAATTTCAAGTTCAATGTTATGGAGCCAGTATATGGTGAAGACAGGTTTTGAATCCAGGCAACTGGGATATAGAATGTGTCATCTTAATGCCTCCTCTATATAATCTTTTGGTAATAAGAGGGTAAAAAAAGATGCTTAAAGTTTTAGGCTGAGAAAAGACAGCAATAGCCTTTAAGTTAGAGACCCATAAAGCACACTGCTTCTTCTCAAACAATAAGTATTTTTAGAAAGTCTAGTTGGGGCAGACAAGCCAACAACTCAATCAGTGATAGGCCTGTGGATACATTGATCTAATCTGTGAAACAAGTAGGGTGGGATATTTTGGAATGCATTTAAAGATAATCCCGTTAACACATTAACGATTTCCTCCTTGATTTAATTAATCTATAAGGTTTTGGAATAGGAAAGGTTTGCCTAGTTTCCTAAGACATGATGCAATCAAGTGACGCATGAGATGGGCGGGGCGTTCTGAGGGCTAATTAAATAAAGCTCAGGTTTGAGACTGGTCATTTTTTCTAGCAGCAGCCTTGAAAATCAGGATTCTGCCCACAAAGTGACCCTGGACAGCTCTCCAAAATGTAAGTTTCTATGAGTTCTGACTAAAATTTCTTTGGCATTTATGGAAATGTTTGGGTTGGACTGAAAGCCTAGGAATTTGTCATCAAATGGGGGGATTTTTGTTCCTGTTTATTGGTGTCTGTGTGTTGGGCAAATCCAGTTTCAGGGGATTTGTCTTATTTCTATGGAATTGGGCGTTATTATCTTTAGAAAGGAGCAATCATTAAATATAAAACAAGATTATCTCATGAGCCACTGAGGAGAGGAAATGGGAAATGAAATAAGAGGAAAGAGAAGGAAGAAGAAACAGGGCCACTTAGAGAAAAGCCAGGGAGACGTACAGAGAATCTTACACTCACAGATACAGTCTGCTATTGAGAAATATACATTGGGGGTGGTAATTAAGTATTTAGAGAACATTTTTAATTAATTCATAATTATAAATACTCTATACCCACCAATCGAAAACTCCCCCTTCTCCCCTGTCTATGGGAGACCCTGTTTTCACTTTCTTCGGATAAATATCTAGAAGTGGAATTACTGGATTATATTGTAATTCTATATTTAATTTTTTGAGGAACTGCCATATTGCATTCCACAGTGGCTGCACCATTTTACATACCTAGAAATAATAATGATAATATATAATAATATATTAATAATTATTATTGTAATAATAATACTCCATTAGAATTACAACTTCTCCATCTCCTCTCCACACTTGTGATTTTTCGTTTTTTTTTTATCAGCTCCCCTGAGTTGGTTCCCTTATCTGTTTGCTTGCTGTTTGCTTGTTTTGTTTTTGCTTGTTGTCTGCTTATTTGGCATTTTTTTTTGCTTGTTGTTTTCTCATTATCTGCTCATTGTTTTTTTGTTTGTTGTCTGCTCATTGTTTTTTCACTCATCTGCTCATTTTTTTTGCTCATTGTCTGCTCATTGTTTGTTTTTTTCTTCAGGAGGCACTGGGAACCAAACCCGGGACCTCCCAAGTGGGAGGCAGGTGCTCAACTGCTTGAGCCACATCCACTCCCCTGTTATTTTTAATATCCATCCTTGTAGGTGTGGAATGGTATTGCTAGGATTTTTTCATTTTGTCTAGGTTATCTAATTTGTTGGTATACAGTTGTTCATAGTATTCTCTCAGAATCCTTTTTATTTTTGTGAGATTACAAGTTATGTCAGCATTTTCATTTCTGATTTTAGTGATTTGTGTCATTCTTTTTTGTGACTCTAGCTAAAAGTTCATCAATTTTATTGATTTTTTTTTCACAGAACATACCTTAGTTTTGTTGGTTTTCTCGATTGTTTTTCTGTGTCTCCTCTTTCCACTAGCTAAAAAACTCTGGGGTTATTTTGTTGATTACTTGACTTCATTTAGTCTAATCTATACCAAAACAAATAAAACTAAAGGCACACAGAAACAAAAACCTGCAACCTTATACAAAAATTCCCTTTGGCTTACTAAACTCAATTGTGTGACTAAGATAGCAACAACTTTAATTCCATTTCTTCTCTTTTTTCTCTTAGTTTTGGTTTCATCATCGAAAAGAACCCAGACACAAACTCTGATACAAAACCAACAGTATCAGTCTGAAACAGGGTCATTCTGGATAGAAGACTAAAGGTAATCAGGTGTTTCTCTTAGGTCTGTCTCCTATCTGAGCCTACTGTGGTCCTTGGCTTTGACCAGCTGGGCCATGGATTTTCTGAGGACTTCTACTGCTCAGTTTCATGCTGCCCATTCCCAGTGATCTGTGCCTCAGACTCACTCTGGCAAGGACAGGTGTGGGCATGTTTTTTTCCAAGCAGGTGGAAGGAGGTTTCTAAATTAAATTGGGAATATGAATGTGCTCTGACATGTACATTGACATCTTAGTGTCCCTGTCCTGTTTTCTTTTTCAGCTCCTTGGCTAGAAAACACAGCCATGATCATCAGGGCTTCACACTTATTTGAATAATCTCATGTGTGGAATTAAATAGAATGATTTCCTTGGTGTTGCCTCCAGAGACGAACTTGCAAAAGAAATTGCGGCTTCAATATAGTTAACAACCAGGTAAGTTATAAGCATTTGAACTGATTTCTCTCTTTACTTGGAGTCATTGGGGGAAGAATTAACATTCAATGAGTACCTACTCTTGATTAGGCACTATATTCTATTTTTTGTATGTGTTATAAACTAATTCTTCCAGTAAAATCATGAAGTTGCTCTTTCAGTTGCTATTATATACCCATTTTACAGATGTAAAAATGTCTCATCATTTGATAACCCAAACCCTGGGAAGGAACCACTATTCTCTATCCATTCTTCATTTGTCAGTACTTCCCATTCTGAATAAATCCCAGTGTTCCTTAAAGCTCTGCCCATGGAGCTCAGATGTCCTTAATTTCCCATACATTTGACTCAGTTTTGGGGCATGAGATATTTGAACTTTTTAAGCCATCCTTCAACTTTCATTCCTCCTTACAGCTCTCTTGAAAGAATATGTATTCTAAGTCTATGTCTTCTACAGTAGCATAGCTTCAGCATATAAGTAGTTGCTCCCCAAAAGAATATTTCACCTATGTTGTAAGGAGAAGACTAAAAGCAGATTATCATTATATAGGGTTATCCCAGATGACATCACTGACGTGTTAAAGTGTGTGTGTTCTTTCCCTTTAGGTTACGTGCACTTCGCATGTAAAGAAAGGATGACTCCTCTAAAGGCGCGTGGATGTGTCCAAATTTGGAGCAAGAAGAGTAGGATGGCCAAGTCAAAAGAAGCATTCATTGAAGTGGTGGAAAGAGAGAAGGAAGCCAGACTTGTGGTCAGCTTCAAATATGAGCGATTTATAAGGAGTTTTCAACTAAGAAATAATATTCAAAGTGTTGTCCTTAGACATCACAGGGATAAGCAAAATCACCTGCATTTAGCTTTCCAAAACAGCAGTGCCCTGTTTATCGACAAATTGTCCTACAGAGATGCTGAACAGTTGAAGACATTCTTAGACACAGTCCATCAAAACAAGTTTCAAACACCCATGAAACTTGATAGTGATTGGGGTGCCTTGGACAGGAGGATCACACAGAAGAAAATCAACAAAACTCCACTTCACAAAGCTTCTGACCTGCTAAGTTATGGATCCTTTAATACAAAGAAACAAAGTGGAACACCTGTTCAAAAGATGCCTTCATTAATGTCAGAATCATCAAAACTGGTCAGGTCAGGGTTATCAGAAAATCAATGTGGACAGGGGAAAAGAATGCGATCATCTTGTCTAAAGATGAAAGAAGATTTCCTAAAAGAGTATAACCCTGTACTAAAGAAGCACAAGAAATATTCCTTGACTTATGTAGACAGCAGTAAGGAGAAACAGTTGAATTTGAAAGAGCTAGAAAGGGATGGAAACCCTAACTTAGATGAGACTGCTCTTTCAATGCAAACTCTCTATGCCAAAGGAAGTTTGGAATTATTGCCATTGGAGACAAAGTGTAGTGAAAATGACCCAGGACAGAAAAAACCCCAGATGCCACTTGACTCTCACCCGGAACCACTATGGCAAGGCTTCCCCAATTTGGGAAATACCTGTTATATGAATGCAACTTTACAGTCACTATTTGCAGTTCCATCGTTTGCCAGTGACTTACTCAGGCAAGGTGTTCCGTGGGAGAACATTCCCTATGATGCTCTTATCACGTGCTTGAGCCAGCTGCTTGTTTTGAAAGATATTTGTAATCCAGAGATCAAGGAAGAGTTACTTGTGAATGTTAAAAATTCCATTTCTGCAGTTGCAGGGATTTTCTCTGGCAACATGCAAAATGATGCTCATGAGTTTTTAGGCCAGTGCTTGGATCAGCTGAAAGGAGACATGGAAAAATTAAATACTATCTGGAAAACCGAGGGGGGACCTGAGGAAGAAAATTTATTTCCACAGATTTTTCCCTGTAATGCTGCCACCAAAGTATTTGTTTGTCCTGTTGTTGCTAATTTTGAGTTTGAGTTACAGCGCTCCGTTACTTGTAAAGGCTGTGGTCAGGTTATTTTCAAGAAAGAATTGAGTAATTATCTCTCCATCAACCTTTCCCAAGAAACTAGACCACTTCCTTCATCTATTCAATATTTTTTTGATCTCTTCTTTAAAGCAGAAGAATTGGAGTATAATTGTGAGAAGTGTAAGCACAAGAATTCTGTTGCAATGCACAAATTCAGTAGGCTACCCAGGGTTCTTATTGTTCATCTGAAACGCTACTGCTTTAATGATATTTGGCTGCTTGTGAAGGATGACCAGCAAATTGATATTCCCAAATATTTAAATTTATCTTGTCATTGCGATGAAAGCACCAAACCACCTCTTCCCTTGGGTGGTAATGTACATACTAGAGACTCCAATATCCTGAAAGTCCCTCAAGAGATGTTTTCTGGGATCATCAGCCCATCAACACCTTCACTGAGGTTGATCGCTGAATCCAAACATTCCCAGGTTCTTTACAGACAATCAGACAAGAAGGTTGAACCACAGATATGTCCAGGCCCCTGTAAAGGATCAAGCCAAGAAAAGCAACAGAGAGATCAGAAAAATGGTTCTCAACTAAACATGAGAGAGTCAGGATTGATAAACTCAGAAAATGGGACAGCCAACAAAAAGGAGCTGCCAGCAGCTGACGTGGTGATGGGTCAGGTAGACAACTCTCTTTCTATGATCTGTGGAGATGGAGAAAAACCCAGCATCAGCCCAGATAGAGGGCTTGTAGAGGTGCCTGAAAATCCAGAACTTAAGAAATATGAGAAAACCAACTCATTTGTAGAGTCACCATTCGATGGTATCCTTGAGTCTACTGAAAAATTTTATGAGGATAAAGAAAATAGGTTTCCTGCAGGATCTCGAGCAGTGGCTGAAAAGCTCCAGCAGTGTGATGGGAAGAGAACCTATGAGGAATTCCTTCATCAGGCCCTACCTCAAAGCCTCAGGAAACTGGATGCGCAGAAACTTACAGAGGAGGAACTCATTAGAGCTACAGAATTAAGTATGCAGAAGGCTAACATGAATTCTCTCAGTGTAACAGAAGTTGAAGCCAAGGAACTGAAAAGAAATGCCATCGTGGGAGATCCTCTTCATGCTTACCGGCTCATCAGCGTCGTCAGCCACCTTGGTAGCTCCCCAGATTCGGGCCATTACATCAGCGATGCCTATGACTTTGAGAGGCAGACTTGGTTCACTTATAGCGATCTACGGGTATCAGAAATCCGGGAGTCCACGATGCAAGAGGCCAGGCTTTGCAATGGCTACATCTTCTTTTACATGCACAATGAGATCTTTGGGGAGCTACTTGAAAAGACAAAGAATTGACAGCTGCTTAACACAGAGGCAGAGGCGATCCCTCAGAGGGAATGAAAGACTCCTCCTCGCACAAACGTTCTTGACTGCCTAGCTCAAAATCACTTTCTCTACTGAAGAAAAATTCTGAGCTCTACCCAGAAATGAAGAGACAGAAACACTTTTTATGGGGAAATAGCTTTTCTAAAGTTGCTGTGGATGGAACCGTGTAACCGGATCGTAACTCCTGACTACAGGTTTTTTAAATTGTAAATGTTATTTTAGTTTGCTTCTATTCCTTTACATGTTATCTTAGGTTTTACAACATTGCTATAACCTGTAAACTATTTGTTTTGCCCCAGCTGGCTTAGCTTTTGTCAGATGTTATAGCCTGTTTAGCTTTGTTTCCTTGTTATCTTATGTTGATTGAACTATTTATGACTCTGCTGTAACCTGTAACCAAATGTATTGTCTCAGCCACATTTTGTTAGTTCTTAATGGTCCATTTGTTTAGCTCAGTTCAATTCTTTACTTGTCATCGTACTTTAACTAAGTGAGTCACAACCCTGCTGTAACCTGTGACCCAATGCTTACCCCAGCTGGATTTTCCAGTCTTTAAGAGCCGCTTCTTAGGCCCACACTTACACATTTCCAGTGAAAATCAATATCTACCAACGTCACTATCTCCACCTCCCTTTGTTTAAATCCCATAAAATCCCTGAGTTCTTTAGAGTCGGGGAAACATATCTGCGCGTGTTCTCCTTGCCGGCAGCAGTGTAATAAGCCTCTTTCGCTGACGCCCTGCATCACACCATTTCTGTGCACATGGGGCACTTGCCCGATTTGTGCAGCGCCACGGACATCCCAGTCCTTCAGTTCAGGGTGATGAGCATCCTTCTCTCCAAGACTAGACTGGTGCTTCCCAGGTTCCAATGCAGTTGTTTTCACAACGTTGTTCCTAGACCAGCATTGTCAGCATCAAGGGGAAGCTCATTAGGACTGCAAAGTCTTGGCCACACTTCAGAAATAGGAAATCAGAAACTCTGGGGGTGGGACCCAGTAATCGATGGAGATTCCTGTACTCAGGAAAGTTTGAGGACCTCTGCTCTAGTGTCTAAAGTATCTTGGTGTATTTTGCTACTGTATATATGAATTTCTTATGTAATATAAATATTTTCATTACATTTTTGTGTTTCTTCTAGTCATGCATTTCTTTCATTTGTAGATTTAGTAAAAGCAAAACCCAACCCATATATGTACCATTGATTCTTACTGGTAAAATTTGTTACCTAGCAATGAGCTGTATTTGCACACCCTTTCAGGAATTGCAGGGTAAAAGAGCGTGCTACATACAAGAAAAAAAAAAAAAATGATATGGAGGTGATGTGATTTATAAATTAAAAAGCACTGCAAAAATGTTGCTTATTTTATTAATATGAATAAGATTATAAACCCATTCAAGCATATAAAGTACCCAGTGTCAAGAGGCCATATGAGTAGATGTAGGAAAGTAAAGGGGATTTTGTGGGAGAAAAAAGAGATAAGAAAACATTGGTGATGTATAAAACATGGGGCAAAGTTAGGCGGAGTGGATGTGCAAAAGAAACGAGCACTCAGAAAAAGTATGCACAAAATTTTAAGAAAATACTATTTTTAGCATTTAAGGGCAAAAAAGGGAAAGTATAAACAAATAGAAACATATCCATAATTTCGCCATTAACGATGTGTTTTCTTCCAATCACACACACGAGTATAATAATATATAAATTTGTGTATGTCTACATATTATGTAAATTATATATAATTATATAAGATTTTCTGTCCATCTTCATATGAAGATGTTGACTCACCTATGTTGTACTGAAAATAAAACAAACAGACTTGAAGAGGGAATGCAGAGCAAGTTTATCGAGCTAAAGTTGCATTAATGCAGGAGCGGCATCAAAAGAGGTTTTTTCTCTAAGGGGTGAGCTGGGGAAGCAGCTTATATGGCTGCTTGAAGGGAAAGGTGTGGGGGAAATGGGGAGGGATAAAGGGAACATGATTTATACCTCATCCGGGCCTTCCATGAACATGGACTACAGGGGCTATGGGGGCTGTTTGGGCAGGATGTCCGTGAGGCCCAGTTCCTTCATTAGCAAGCAGGATGTTGGTGTAAGATTGTGGCCATCTGGTGAAGATCAGCAGGCCTTGCTGGTGTCAGCTTGAACTCTTTGTTACAGTTCTTCCTCCCAGGCTGGGGCAGGGGTTTTTATCAGCACCACAAAGGCTTATTGATATATCAGCCTGCATCAGCTCACCTCCATTACTTCTTTATAATTCCCTGGATAAAATGGAAGTTCAAGCAAATCAAGATGGTTAGTAAAATCATTGATCATTCCAATTTCACACCTACTTTGCTCTCTCTGCCTCCTCTGGGTGTGTTTGATCTTCTGGAGCATTACCAAAGGGCAGGGAACATAATAAAAATAAGCCCTAAAATGGAAGGCACTTAAAACAGGATATAAGGAGAAGGACTGCCACCATTTCCAAGTCCAAACTCCTCTCCATGCCCTCCTAGAATCAGTGACACTGGTGAGACAAGGTGAATCCGCACATGTTAATTTATATAAACTGACCTTGACTACAGTGAGGTTAAAGAAAAATTTGGGGCTTCTCTGATACAACAGATTTGCAATGGCCAGGAATCTCCTGGACCCTCAGATTCAATTTAACCCTTCTACATATAACTCAAAATCCTCCCCTCATGCCCTCATCCATGAATGCACAAGTCCTGCCAGTGTGCATTCCCAGATTTTTCCTCCTTGTATGTATCACTTGTTCCTTTGCCTCTAATTACCTTTGCCTTCTTGTACATTTTTCTTTTCACTATGCTACTGTTAACACAAAGAGGGGGCTCTGTATCCAAGGAAGCAGGAAATCGCAATAAGCAATCATACCATCTTGTTCACACTTCAGTTGGGTTCTTTGCCAGCTCACTCATATGGTCATAACAGGATTTCTCTATTTCGGCACAATTGGTATTTGTGGCACTTGTGGGGGTCTGCCCTATACGTGGTAGGATGTTTGGTAGCATCCCTGATCCCTACCCACTGGACGCCAGTAGTCTCTGGTAATGTTTCCAGACATTGCCAAACGTCCCCTGAGGCCATAATCACGCCTAGTTAAGAACCACTGGGCCAGAGAAATGTCCAAAATCTGCTTTTATTCTTTTTTCTTTAAAAAAAAATCTGTTTTTCTTTTTATCATTGAGTTGTAAATAACTCTACTTACAAAAAAATTTTTATGAACCCCCTTTCCTTCCCCAATTCCCTAACTCCATCCTCTTGTAAAATTAATATCTGCTCTCCCATAGTTATTTTCTGTTATTATAATGTCTTATATAGATACGTATAGATGTATATACTACCTGAAATAACACCTAACACTTATTGAATTTGTAATACATTCTTGGCACTATTCCAACTATTTCATATGTGTTTACTTATTTAATCTTCAAAACAATCCTTGACAGTAAATAATGCTATTCCCATTTTAGAGATGAAAAACTAGAGTCACAGAGAGGTTAAACAAATTGCAGTAGGCTAGATGTAGGGACTGAGGAAGTCAATATCTGTTTGTTTTTTCTGAATTAGAACAAAATGGACTTCCATGTGTGACAGAACCTAATTTCTTAGAAAATATTTACCACTAGGTTTCAGCATGCTGGAGGAATTTCTTTCCAAGGGTGCTGGAATCTTGCACCTCCATTCTCACTGCTATTCTCTTTAAGCTGGGTAAACAGTTCGAGGTGATCCAATCACAGCTGTGCCATTTCTTCTACTTTGCCCTATAAAGCAATCACACAGATTTTTCTCTTGGGATATCTGGTAGACTGAATAATGGCTCCTCAAAATGTCCAGGTCCTACTCCCCAGAACCTGTGACTGTTACCTTATCTTGCAAAAGGGCCTTGCATGTGTGATGAAGTTAAAGATCTTGAGATGGGGTGGGCTCTAAATGTAATAAGTTTCCCTATAAGAAAGAGGCAGTGGGAGATTGGGCTATAGAAGGTGACATGACAATGGAAGAATAGGGAGATTTTAAGAAGCTACACAGCTGGCTGGCTTTGAAGATGGGGGAAGGGTCCATGGACCAAGGAATGCAAAGGATGCAGTTCTAGAAGCTGGAAATGGCAAGAAAATGGATCCCCCTTCCCCGGGAACCTCTGGAGGGAGCATGATCCTTCTGACACATTGGCTTAGGCCCAGTGAAACCGTTTTGGACATCTGTTTTTCAGAACTGTAAGAGAATAAAATTATGTTGATGCAAGCCACTAAGTATGGGACAATGATTTAAAGCAGTCATGGGAAACCGATTCAGGATAAATGCCTGTAGGGTATACGTGACCAACTGGATATAACATAAACAATACACAGTCTGCACATAGCAAGCGGAATTGGGTATCTTCCCTTAGTGTGTAGTCTTCCCATCACACACCATTGATATTTGAAGCTCCCAAGGCTGTCGGGAGGTAGAGTCTCACCTCCCATTAGGGAAACAGAGACTCCCTCCCTCCCAGCAACTAGATCAAGGAGATACTTTGACACTTGATGAAATGGCATAATTGAAGAGAGCAGGCTAGAGACAGTTCCCCAAGGCTGCATCACAATCGTGAGTTTGGTAGCTAAAAGAATCCAAAAGCAGTGGCGTCCATAGAGAGGCAGAGTGTCCAGTGGTGATGGTGCCAGAAGAAGCTGGAAAGTCCTATGAGAACCATTTTTATAGTAGGCTGGTTTTGGTGCCTTACCTCCAAAATCTGTTTCTCCAGGCATCCTTGTGAGTCTTTAAACCTCCCAAGTCTTCTAACAAATTATTTTTCTACTTAAATTTAGCAGTTAGCTTCTGCAGTCTGCTACTGAGATTACTGGCTAATGATGGCCTATATGCAAGCAAAAGCCTGGTTTTTTTGTCTACACCATGCTCAAGCCTCCATTTCTGTATTGGGGCCATTATTCTTAGCAAAAGATAACAACGGCTTTTGGAGGTTTCCTAAATGTTTCTTGGGGTCCTACAACCCCATTCCTTTCTCAATTTTGCCTCTAAGAGTTGGGGAAGCTGCCATTGCAGGGTCTGCCTCCCCTCCCAGGGCTTGCCCTTTCAGAGCCCTGGGCCTGAAGCGGAGGGGACAGAGACTGAGAGCTAGAAGCTGTGCCCACTTAAGCCTCTTACCTCCCCAGCCTTACAGATTGATCAGGTTTTATTTGTTTCTCCTGGGTACTAAACATTTTATTTACTGAACAGAACATGTTCCCAAATAAAATATATAAACAATCTGGCACATATTGATACAACTGTATGTTGTTACATTTTCTTCCATCTCTTATCACCAAAAGAATGGATATTGCTGATCATTATGCACTAGAATAAAACTGCATGAGAGTTTTAACACATCTGGTTTATTGCTATAAAACAGCTCTTCATATACAAAAGGTATTTAATAAATATTTGCTGAATATATAAGCCAAATTGATCTTCAAAGGCTATTCCATGTACTAAGTCTCCCTACTACCCTTGAACACAGCCTTCCAATTACAGGACACTGCACTGTGCATTCTTGGGTGATTATTCCAGGCTAACCTATAAATGAAGGCATTTCCATATTTTCAATGAGCCTAGAGTCCGTATCTCTTGTGAAATCTTCTCTGGTGTCTAACAAAATATGACTTGTCAATAAAGGTTTTATCATATTAAGAACATTCATGGGGGGCGGATGTGGCTCAAATGGTTGGGCGTCCGCCTCCCATATGGAGGGACCCGGGTTCGATACCCGGGACCTCCTGGTATTAAAAAAAAAAAAAAAAAAAGAACATTCATAAGGTTTTTGTCCAGTATGGGTTTTTTCATGAAAACTGAGATTTAGCTTCCGGCTGAAGGATTTTCCGCATTCATTACATTCGTAGGCTCTCTCTCCACTATGAATTTTCCGATGTGTATGAAGGTTTAACTTCTGAAAAAAAGCTTTCCCACATATATTACATTCATATGATTTCTCTCCACTATGGATTTTTTTATGTTGAATGAGGTTTTTCTTCTGGATGAAGGTATTCCCACATATATTGCACTCATAAGTTCTCTCCCCAGCATGAATTTTCTCATGATCAATGACATTTGATTTCTGGGCAAAGGCCTTCTCACATATGCTACATTTATATGGTTTCTCTCCTGTATGTGTTCTCTGGTGTTTCACAAGATCTGACTTGTAAATGAAAGCTTTTGCACAGTCATTACATCAATTGGATTTTTGTCCAGTGTGAACTTTTTTATGTTGAATGAGGGTTGAATTCTGTTTGAAGGATTTCCCACATTCATTACATTTATAAGCCTTCTCTCCATTATGAATTTTCTCATGATTAATGCAGGATGATTTCCAGGAAAAGGCTTTCCCACATGTTTTACATTCACAGGGTTTCTCTTCACTATGAATTTTCTGATGTTGAATGAGATTTGCCTTCTGCTTGTAGGCTTTTTCACATTCATCACATTTATATTTTTCCTCTGTATGAGTTTTCTGATGTTTATTGAGCTTCTGCTTCTCCATGAATGCTTTTCCACATTCATTACATTCAAAGGATTTCTCACCAGTATGAATTCTCAGGTGACTCTGAAGGCATGACTCTGAATTGAGGAACTTTCTACAGACATTGCATTCAAATTGTTTTTCTACAAATTTGGATGAATTGTGGTCAGCTAATTTTCTGTAACTGTTATAAGAATTATTTCTTAGACAGCTTTTCACATCTAAGCTACATTTCAAACGTCTTCTAAAAGGGTAACATTCAAAAAGTCTGAGTCTTGAAGGAACACCATCTATGCTCAGTAGAAATATTTCCTTAAATTTCTCATGCTCAATGCCTTTTTGCTTAGACAATGTTTTCTTTTTGAGTACTGCTGCTTCTATCATGAGACTTTGCTCCACATCCTGGAGCCTACAAATTTGATCTTCGGCTTCACAGTCTTTCTCTAAAATGGAAGAAAAGAAAACATTTTTTCCCTATTTTTTGAAAAAGGATCCTGTGATTTAGATTTACTTGGGGCCACACAAATTATAGAGCCAACACTACCTAAAGCAACAGGGCAAAATCAGGTCCTCTCAGCGTCAGCCCAGCATCAAAAGAGATCAGCAATGTCAAAGGGGAGGAGATGAGAGCCATGCCCACATCCAGGCCACATCCAGGCCTCCGGTTTTTGTAGAGAGCATGGGGTTTGTTTAACTTTCATGACCAGGTTAATGCAGAGATTCTGAAGTGAGACTGGGGGTGTGAGGTCTTTCACCAAGAGAGGGAGAAAAGAAAATGGAAAGAAATGGGTAAATGCTTGTGGACTATAGCTGATCTATGAAGGACAAAAGGCAAAAGCAAAAGAGAGCTAGCACATGGGGATCAGGTGAGAGCCCAAGAGGGAACTGAGAAATAGTGTTTAGCTGTAAATTAAAAAGAAAATTCAGGTAAAAATACAAAGAAAATTGTTGTGTGGATAAAAATACCTGGAGATTTCTTTCACCTCTCTGAGGAGGTCACAACTGTTCTTATGCACTGTCAAATGACATCATAAAAAAAAAAAAGCATTGGCTTTCATGTGACTTTGGCTACATGAAGTAATAATTAAAAAATAAAAAGGCAGTGGCTCCCATGTAACTTCGGCTCCCCTACTCTCTCCTGGATCCATACCTGGACTGCAGCTCTTCACCAGGTCTCCTTCCAACATCCACGGTTCCTCTCCTTGTTCCAACCTCAAGATCACTGCAGGTTTAGTGGTTTCCTGTTCTCCTGTTCATGGGGAACATACCACAGACCTTGTTATTTGTGTGATATATTCCATTGGTAGAGGTGGTGTGGATGGATGGGGAAGATGCAGCTTTAAGGAATGAGCATGAGGAGTCAAACCAAACCCAACAAAGAAATGTTCTGTCTTCTTGGAAGATGAAGCTTTCCCCAAAAATAACCAGGACTAATACGAAGCAAAAGGTGCCTAGCACGCAAGCTTTCAGGAAGCCACCCCTTCTCAGGACACCTGCACAACTCTAAGTGCGGGTGCCCCTTAGACTTTACACCCAGGCACCTCACTTGCCTCACCTGACAAAAGGTATCCAAAATTGTGTGCAGAGTGAAAACCACCTCAAGACCAAACCGATCAAGCCACACGGTGGCGGCCCCGTATTTAAAACTTCAGATTTTGAATGAGCCTTCCTGGGACGCTGTCCTCACCCACTGAGAGTAGGTGGCTGTAGTTCTCCAGCATCACCTCCCTGTACAGGTTTCTCTGTCCCAGGTTCAGCTGCTGCCACTCCTCCTGGGTGAAGTCCACAGTGATGCCGTAAAGGTCTCTCTTCCCTGTAACAACACAGTCCTGAGAGTATAAAGTTGCCATTGTGTCCCAAGGCCGGGAATATAGGGATTGGTTTCCGCTGAACCAAGTTCACTTTGCATTTTCTGAGTGCTATACTCTGGGGGAAAATAAATTGTATTCACAATATCCTGTCCGCGAACCATAAACCTAAGTTCTAATCATGTTGCCACACTCTTTCTTGACCCTGACACAATCCATTATCCACCCCTGTGAATCCGACCTCCTAATTCCAACATGGACAACGGGGAGCGGTCACTCTCCCTGGGCTCTCTCCAGGTGGCCTACGGGAGCACAGGGCTCTGCCCCGTGATGTAGAGTCACTTCCCATGATGTCAGAGGTGGAGCCTCCACCTGCACACCCCCACAGCTTCTGAGTCCTGTGGACGATGGCTGGGGAGACAGACCACGCAGGAAACAGCTCTCTCAAGCACCCCAATCTCATGTCCAAGAGGAGTGCTCTTTGTCTTGTTTTAATCTATTGGTGGATTGTACTTACATTCTGACCTTGTTCCACAGAATTCTCAAAGAATTCCAGAATACATCAGATTTGAGGAGAGAAGAGGAGCAGAAGCCTTGACATTGAAATATGAGGTGGGAATATGGATGCTAGACTATCTAGAAGATGATCATGGAGAGCTTGAAAATTGGCACACATTTGTCCCCATGTTTGGCTTTTTAAAAAACTGACCTTTAGAGTAAATCAAAGAATTCCAGAATTAAAGAAAGAATCATGGGGATTGGCTAGAAATGCAAAGTTTCAGGTCACCCCAAAACCATATACCAGTTTTAATTTCTAATGTACTAAATATCATAACCCATGTATTCTGAAAATTTAAGAGCAAAGTAGATTAGCATATTAAACTAATGTATTTACAAATTCAAATAAAGGTGATTTTGACCAAAAAAATTCTACCTCCTAAATCTCTTTCAAATCCATCCCATTTTTCCATCTTCTCCACCATCCATTAAATCCAAGATACCATCTTTTAATTAGAATAATGCAATAGCCTCCTAACTCATCTAGTTACATCAAAGCTGACACCTTTTAATCTATTTTCCACCTCAAACTGAATCATGGGATTCCCTAATTTAATGGCTTTCCTTACTTTTAGGAAAAAAGGGAAATCCTTTACATGGACCACAGGGTTCTGGCACATCCTGCTACATTCTGACTCACTAGCTCCCCTCAGTCTCTTTGTTCCAGCCATACTAGACTCATATCAGGATTCCATTCCTGCCACTCAAAGTGTTGGGAATCACACTTGTGAAGCTATCTTCTCTGTTGGCAAATGAAAATCTTTTTGCCTCTAACTGCTTACATGCACTGTCCTCTTGGACAGAGAAAATTTTGCAGTGGCATTTATATTCCAGCCTACTTTTCCTGTCAAGATCAGACTTCAATATAAGGTTTAACTTACAAATTGTGAAGAAACTACTATGAGCATAGCTACATACAACTCGTCTCTGGTCCTTGCACTCTCTATAACTTACCTTGATTTTGACTTTCATCTATGTATGATTTTTCAGTTTATTGTGCGGATTCATGGAAACCATTTCAAATGCACACAGAAAAAAGTAGGGGTACACATTTTCAAAACACAGAACAAAGTGGGGGGGGGGCATAAGTTCAAAACACCAGATACTAGTACATCTGGGACTTAGCAGCAGACCAGGTTTGTGGGGTTTCAGTTTCACTAAAATGTTTTAATTTTGACAGGAAAGGAGAAATTTGGATTGTGATACCTTTCATAAATGTATGTAAAAATAGTCCTGGAATCCTGTATTTTATACATGATTGTTCAGTAAACCTACAACTTCTGTAATAAAGGAACCCAAAACAGTCAAAATCACAACTTCAATGAGTCTTGCAGACATAATACTAAAAAGAGAAAGAGCACACATTGTATGAATTTATATAAAGTTCAACATTGTATGAATCAAATTTACATAAAGTTCAAAGACGGGCAAAACCAAGAGATGGTGGTAGAAGTCATGGCAGTGGTTCCCTGTGAGGAGGAGAGAAGGGGGACAATTGGGGGCAGGGAAAGAGGTCGGGGGGGGGGGCTTCTGAGTGACCAGGAAAAATAAAAAACTCCTGGAGGAAAATATGCCAACATGTTACCAAAGGTTCATTCTGAGCAATGGAGTATGGTGACTCATTTATTTACGCTGATGATTTAGGTTTAAAAAAAAAAACAAAAAAACCCCTACCTGGGAATTGTTCATTTCCTGTTCTTTTTGAGCCAAGACAGTCTTTTAAGTGAAGATCTGAGGAAAATGAGAAAAGAGCCATGAAAGAGCAGAATTGCTTTGTAGACCCCTCGGTCACCCAGGGAGCTCCATGCACTAGATTTACAAAAGAGCCCCAGCTGGAACTTTGGAAGTTCTTCACTGGCACTTCCACGATCCCCATCTGAACAATGTACTGATTTCACTGAGTGATAGGCTGGAGTTTCCATGACTATAATTTATGGGGCTCTTGGATCCTTCAATTCTATTTCTAATAATTTGTCTTAAAAATAAATAATCGCGTGGATGAAAAAGAATTAAGGAAAAGTTATTTTCACATTAAGCAACTTGAAACAGCCTAAATGTGCAATGGCCAATGGCCACTTAGGGAAATTCTGGCACAGTCGCATCTTACAACCTCAGGCAACCAGCCATACAGATCAGGACCATCCTAACGCCACCCGGGCATAAATCCCTTCAGGAATGTGCTTCCACATGCAGGAAGAGCTGTCAAGGCACATCTGTCTCTCCGGGCAAACTAAGCCTTGCTGATTCCCAGCTGTCCACAAGCTTGCCGGTGGGGGTGGGCAGAAAGCCAGACTCACCCAGAATCCCACACCAGTGCTGACTCAAACGCAAAGGGAATCGTCCTCAGGAGACATTCTTCTGACGTTCTGAGAACGCCTGTTCCCCATCTGGCCTCCAAAATACCGCCCAAACTATGCGGAGCCCTCCCTACATGCGAAAGCAACGCCAGGCAAGGGCATAAGCCACCATCTCCCACGAGAGGCTGAACTGATGAGTTAAGAACCCAGGCAGAGGAAGCCTGTATGAGAACAAGTGCACATTGCCTTCTTCCTGGTAGCTTCAAATTCTGTAAATGTCCTGTTTTCATCTTTCGTTTTTCTCTGCAGAGAAAAAGGACATGATTTCAAGGAGGAAAGCAGGCTGACTTTGGGAGGAAGTATCTGGTGGAGGAAAGTGCTGAAACCTCAGGATGGCTTCTCTTGAGACTCAGCTGATAGCATCAGACCTTCCTGCTCATGATCCATCTGTTTGCTAGAATATCAATTCTGAATAAAACATGTATATAAAATATCTTTAAGTGAAACGGACGTGGCTCAAGCGATTGAGCTTCCGTCTACCATATATGAGGTCCAGGGTTCGATTCCCGGGGCCTCCTGGTGAAAGGCGAGCTGGCCCACGCAGGAGTGCGGGCCTGTGCAGGAGAGTTGGCGCAGCAAGATGAACGCCAAAAAAAAGACACAGAAGAGAGACAATAAGAGACACAGCAGACCAGGGAGCTGAGGTGGTGCAAGAGACTGAGCTCCTCTCTCCACTCTGGAAGGTCAGGGATTTGTTCCTGGTGCCACCTAAAGAGAAGAAAAGCAGACACAGAAGAACACACAGGGCGCAGGCAGAGAGGGCAAAACAACCGGGGGAGGGGGGTGGCATAAATAAATCTTTTAAAAATATATCTTTAATCAATACATTTTATGCACTAATATATTTAAAAGATGAAAACTAACAAGGTAGTTAAGCAGTGTGACCTCTAAGAAGAAAAGATTTGGTCATTCTTAATATTTATTAATTGTGGCATTTACTGCCTGATTACTAAGTTTTCATTCATTGATTTATTTTGTAAAATAGAAGCCAAAAATAAAACATCCATAATTTTAAGAGAGAAGACATCATCAATTAGCATCAGCAAGGGTTTCTCAACATCAGCGCTGCTGACATTTGGACCAGATTATTCCCCAATAACAGCTCCCCCACCCAGCTGTGACAACCAAAAGTGTCTCCAGACATTGCCAGATGTTCCCTGGGGGCACCACCACCCCTGGTGAGAGCCAGCGTTCTACTCTAACTCATCCCCAACCTCTCCTCGGGGCAGGTGGCATTAGGGAGACTGCGGGGACCTGTGGAACCCAGCTGAGGACGAGTTGGGATGGGGTGTAGTTAGAGTGCACGTAGTCAGGTCTTTCTATGTGGTTTGCAGTCGTTTAGAGTTTAGTTAAGAAGGGTTTCCAGGAAATACTCCTCTCTCCCAGTATTGACTCTCATCAGGACACAAACGTACCAGATCAGAGGCCGTATGATTTGAATTTGTCCTCTCACTCCTGCTACTGGGAGTATGTGCGTAGTAGAGGAGAAATAAGACTTAAGATTTTCAATATGAGTGTCAGAAAGATTACACTTCAAGGCAAAATTCTTGAAATTTTTAAAAAAGTACCGCACAATGCTAAGGAGTAAAATCCTTAAGGGATATTCACCAGTAACAAGTGTTTATGTCCCCAAATAAGGGCAAAATGATAAAGCAGAAACTATTAGAAATACATGGAGAAATAGGCAAATAACAATTCAAAAATATTTTAGTTCATTTCTGAGCACCTCTAAAAATTAGACAAATGGAAAGCAACACTGAAAACCTAACAATAGCACATTTCGTTGACATACAGCAAACTCGACACCTTGTAAAGACCAAGTTCTTTTCCTTTTCAGGGCCCACGGAGCATTCACACTCACATCACAGAAAAACCACAGTAGGTGGGGGCCGCCCTTTCTGGGTACAGGAAATTATTTAAAACTTAGGCCTGTCGACCGAGAAACAGCAAACTGAGCTGCACGTAAAGCAACAAAAACATGTATTTGGGGTCTTAGAACTGCACTCTGGGGTTCACGGATTCAGGTCGCCACTTGTGTCCCAAGTTGGGGATGTCAGGCAAGGGTTTTCTTGTGTGTATGTGTGTGTTTTGTTGTTGTTGTTATTTTCTTTTGTTTTTAGGCAAGGGTTTTTTAAAGGAAAAAGAGGAAGAAGAAAAAGGAGAAATTGGTTAGGGCAGGGGTCTTAGAAACAGGTTTTGTTTTTCAGAAAGGAAATAGCTTGCCAGTTTCAGGGTCTTGGGGGTGGCATAAAGGCTTTTCTGTAGGCACAACTCTCCATTTTAAGTCTCTTTTAGCTTAATTTACTCCATTTTTCTTTCACATACCTACAAAAATTGGAGGAGGGGAAAACAGGAGTATTACCAAAGAAATTGTTCAGAATTGCCGCGGTATGAGTAAGTTATATTATTGTTTCTCTACAGACATTGCAACTCCCTGCCATCTCCCGTCTGTCTGCCCTTTGTACACTGCTGGAACCATATATTGGATCAGTGGTTCTCAAATTTCAGTGGTCTCAACCGTCTGGGAACTTGGTAGAACTGCAAAGCTCACGGCCCGTCCTACACTAATGGGCTTAGGCCTCTGTGTCCTTCTTCAGCTCACCAAGAGACCCTGATACACACCGAAGGTGACGGGCCAGAGTGTTAGGCCATGTTGGAGGCTCAGACTCCAAACAGTTTTAGTGCAGCTGACATTCTCTAAGGACTGCAGCAGACACAGCGATGAGGAATAAATCTAAAGATCAAAGCACCTGCCCGCTCCCCAGAAATTTTAAGACACATTATCTAGTGGAGTGGGTGTAGTTCAATGGTTGAGCACCTGCCTTGCATTTATGAGGTCCCAGGTTCAATCCCCAGTACCTCCGAAAAAATGATAATAATATAAATCAGTTGTTGTTCAAAATGAAAACCAATAACCTAAATGAAGAATAACTGGAAAGTGAAATGTTTTCCCACAATTCATTCATGGAAATGAAATATTTTTCTAACTTTCCATGTACCATTCCTCTGGAAGGTACTGGAGGAGGTGACATACAAAATGAGGCAGTAAACCAAGAAAGAGGGTTCCAGAAGACAGGGGACCCAACCCAAGGGAGGTCCCAAGAGCAACAAGTCTGCAGGGCCATGGAGGGCTCCAGGAAGATATCTGCAAAAAGACACACAAAATTGATAGTTTGTATGTATTGTGAGAATTTTGATTTTTACCCACAATAAAAATAAATTAAAAAAAATTGATAGAATAAATATTGAAGGGAGTAAGTTGACTCTACTTGGGGGCAGAGATACTAGCATCCAACATGGAGATGAACTTAGAAAAGTTTAACAGAAGTTCACCTGCATTTTTGGAATGAGCTTGTGAGGGCCATGAGGCAGGAATGGGCACAGTGAGGATAATGGACACAGGATGACTGAATACCTGAAGGTAACTTGTTTCTCTCCCTGTTGCTAGGATACAAAGGAAAAAGTTCTATGTAAATTAGAAGGTAATGAGATACAACCGACTCTCGGTGCCAAATTCCGTTTCTTGTGGTCAAGAACATCAGATGAAATACGTTGTGTTGAACTCTCTGGCATCATAACCACAGGTGTTAACGACATAGCTGTTGAAATGAAGAAATGCGTACAAGCAGACCTATGCAAAGAGTCCGTAACCTCTTATATGGGTTTTCCAATTGCTAACCTGAGTAGAAATTGCAGATCAGCCATCAGAAATGGGGCCAGGGTCCGACCCCCAACTCCCATCTTCTTTGTTCTTTTCCTGCAGAAGCTACTTCATTGAGCTGCTACCAGGGCCCAGTCACCTCCATTTAAGAATTAAACATGCGTTTTTTTTAAAAAAAAAAAAAAAAAAAAAAAAAAGAACATCCTGTGGAAGCAACGAGGTATGAAAACCAGCTTCAACCGGTTGGCCGGACCTGCCCAGAAGCAGCCCCTGGCTGTCCTCACTTCAACTTGCTTAATTAACAGTAAAATTCCACCCAGGGGTGGAGTGATCCGCCCCTTTTTTGATCAGGCAATGTATGTGCAAGCGTGATTTCCTGAACATGCTAGTCATACAATTAAATAAGCAGCTATGTATGATGATCCGTGTGCATGAAAGCTAATGCATAAGCAAAGCAGATGCTAAGTGGTAACTTAGGTATTTAAGCAAGAGTGAACCCGCACACGGGAGTCGGGTCTGAGTCACTTTAGACCCACCTTGGCTCCCGTCTGCAGCCGTAATAAGTGTGAGTTCTGCCTAACCCTTGTGCTAGTTTTTTTTTTTTTTTTTCTTCCTCTATCTCTGGTTATCCCCAAAGGCCAACCTCTGGGGCCTAACAAAGAGGGCTGAGAGTAGAAAATGGGGAAGTCAAGAAAATAACCAGTGATGCTGAGAATTAGAGGCCATGAAAAGGATTTTGGGTGACTTGGGAGCACCATTTTCTAAAAGAAAAACCTCCAACACACAAATCTAACACATCGGGCTCTCACGGAGAAAAAGAACAGCTTACCCGCATTGAATCTGGGTATAAATTGGCAAGTCGACGCCAGAGATGCCTGTGGCCTTTTCTACTCTTTGGATGGATTAGAAATGAAAAGACATGTATCCTGAAAAGCAGCGGTAACCGTATAAATAAATTTAATCAGCCACCCTCCCACCCTATCCCACATGATAATCCAGTCAGGAAACAACTAGTCACCTTCACGTCCTATCAGAAGCAATAGGGTGGGAGGAGGGGGGGTGGGATATAAGGGAATTCCCTATATTTTCGATGTAACATTTATGTAATCTAAATCTTTTAAAATAAAGAATTGTTTTTATATTTTAAGAAAAGAGAAATAATAGGATCCACCAGATCCTATCAGGCTTCCTCAACCCAAAGTTCCCCAAAACCTAATGAACTCCCCCCGAAAAAAATATTAAAAATGCTATTTTAAAAGTCTTTTTATTTCATTTGCCCAACCTTTTCCAGTGGAAATAAAAAAATCCCATGCAAGTAAAACTCTTTCATCTTAAATTGAAATAGTAAACAAGAAAAACATCAGTCTTTACCCAAGTGACTGAAGGCTCAATGAAATAAAGCAACAATATCTTACTTACAAAATGTACTATTTTAAACCTTGTCAACAATTGTTTTTAATGTAAAAGAAATAATATAGAAATTGGAAATAATTTGGATTAAACTCTTTATCAGAAGCTTTGATGTAAAAATAAGACTGAAAGTTTAAAAAATAACTTCTCGTTTTTATAAGCTTTCCTTGCCTCTGGTTGAAACAACTTGCACTTTAAATGATTGATGTAAATTGCGTTAAGCAAGGAAAAGGATGGGAGAAAGCAGCTGACACTCACTGGTAGGAAATTGGGGTGACGGAGGTAGAGCCGAGCCTTGGGGCACCCAATGCCCTTGGGCAATAAGAGGGATTGCTCTTCCACCATCCTGATGATTGCAAATGAAACCAGCGTTTCAGTTTCAGATCGTCTCCACCTTAGTCTGGGATCTTGAGTTTAAACACTTGTTACACAGCCCTTGCCTACAGACATGGTGACTCTTCAAACCTGAGGGTACTTCTGAATTCAGAAGGATTACACCACATTTTATTGGATAGGTTGCTGCAGAATTGCCTTCCTCCTAAACATGCCCACAGATGGATGTAAAGAATGACCTGACTGCCAGCCAGCCCTGACTGT
Organism: Tolypeutes matacus; assembly: GCA_026826555.1. NCBI lineage: Eukaryota > Metazoa > Chordata > Mammalia > Cingulata > Chlamyphoridae > Tolypeutes > Tolypeutes matacus. The sequence continues at coordinate 689,799 of JAKSZT010054317.1, forward strand.
TCTGTTTTTATTCTAACAGTGGCAGTGTGTTAGAGGAGAGACTTTCTTCAGGTTAATGGCTTTGGCTTGAAGAATGACTGATGGTGGAGCCTACAGGAGACATTATAATCTGGAATTTCGAGTCATGTGATCTGATTGGACAGTGCCCTTGTGGTCTCCTGATGGTAGGAACAAGAATTTTGGAGTCATTTGAATGGTAAAAGTAAGCGTTGGTAGAACTGAGCTGGCATCCAACATGTGAAATCATCAGCATGCTGGTTTACTGCCTACGTGGAAACTCACTTGAAAACACTTCTGCTAAATCCAAACTGCTCACTAAAAGTAATCATAATGTTACAAGCTGTAACTTTCCCCAAACTGCAGAACTGGAATCCAGGGATAAAAGCAATCTTTCCTTAAAAATAAGTCGAAAAGTAATTACCCCCTAAAATTACTGAAACATGATCTAGGAAGTTTCACATGCATCAACTTATAATATTATGCTGCAACTAATACCATATGTAAGTTTATGGCTCTCAAATTGATACCTCCAGTACTGACCATTCCCCTGAACCACAGATTACCTGCTACGAAAATCTTCACAAAGCTCTGGGGAGCAGGATAGAGAGTAAACAAGTGAACTCTGGAGCTTCACTCCCGCTCTACCATTCCCTGCAACCTCGGGCAAATTACATCATCATTTCACGCCTTCATGGCCTCATAAGTAATAATAGCTACACGAGAGAGCGGTTTTGAGGATTATATTATTTGATACATATAAGTAAATCCAGAAGGGTGCCTAGCACAAAGTAAATATATGTAATTATTACCTTTATCTCAAAAGGAACATGTCCAGACCTGAAATCTTGAGATCCCTGCACTCCCAGAAAACTTTTTTTTTTTTGGCCAAAACTCCATTTACCCAACTGCTCAAGCCAAAACCCCCGAGCTATCCTTGAGTCCCCTCTTTATCCCACCCCCACATTCAAACATCAACAAATAATGTTGGCTCTACCTTTAAAATCTATTTCTAGAGGACCACAACTCCTGGTCTTCACCTCCCGAGTTAGTCCAAGTCCCCGTGGTCTCTTAGCTGGGTTATCACAAAAGCTCTAACCAGTCTCCTTACGTCCACATGCGTCTTCCGACCAGCTGTTCTCCACTCAGCATCACTTAACAAAGGCAGTCGCCTCAAGTCCCTTTTGCATTAAAACCCTCCAGAATCAAATACAGAGTCCTTAAAGTGGCCAATGGTTGATCACCTCTGCCATTCGAAGTCCACTTAAGCCGTGCTGGCCTCCATGGTCTCCAGTGACTGTGCCAATCATGCTCCTAAATAGTGGCTCAGAGGTGGGTAAAAGGCAAGTCGTGTAGGTCTGTGAAGACAGTGTTAGTGGGAGATTAGTGTTTGCTAGAGGGGTGGGATATGTCATGTTTTAATCTTAGAGGTCTGCATGAGTGGGACACTGATAGAAATAAATCTTAGTGTCCCACCCATTCAACCCACCAGACAGTTCATATAGAGCCTATAATATACAGGTTATATAACATAGATGCAATGTATAGAGAATCTGTGCTATCTAGATTATGTTTTATTGTATTATTAACATAGAATCTATCATATAGATTTTCTTTGTACATGGCCTCGATTTCCAATCCAACGTAAGAAAAAAGAAATCTCTCAAGTACTTAGAATACCTGCCTGCCTTAGTTGAGCTAGATCCTAATTCATGAAAGTTGGCCATTTTCTGTCTCAGTTTGCTCCTGAAAAGCCCGGGGTGTCAGGCGTGGGGGGGGGTTGCTGTTTCTGTGCCGTTTCTGCGTTGGACCCCGTGTTTCCATCATTCTCAGAATGGACTCCCACCGACCTCTCAAGCCCCTGTGATCTGACCAGGGTCCGTCTCTCCACTCAGGTGCCCCTTGCTTTCTGCTCAACCCAACCACACTCTTCCCTGCCCCCCAGTCTTCGTCCTTCTGCTCATGTCTTTCAATGGACCCCTTCTTCACTTTATGCAGGTCTAGGCTCAGATAATCATCTCCTCCAAGATACGACCCCACTTTGAGGTCATATCACATGACTTATTTTATTGTCTTCTCAGAACTGAGACCACCTTGCCTCTGGCTTATGTTTAGTTGACTGTTGTCCATGCGAATATAACTTGACAAAGCATGGACCGTTCACCTCTTTTCCCCTCCCCTCGGCCTACAGCAGCTCTGGATATATAGCAGCCACTTGATTTCCTTTTTTTGCAATGAATGAATAAAGTAAACCAGGTTTTTAAAAGCAGTGTTGAATTTTTTAAAAAATCAAGTCTCTAGTTTATTTTGTGCTATTCACTTTTTCTTCTCTGAGTCAGAAAAACTTTAACTTTGTGATTTTTTAAAAGTTGAATATATTGGTTGGGAATGCATAAAATTAAACAGTATAAAAAGTTTTATATTGTATTAGTGCCATGCCAAACAAACTGGAACCTGAAGCAAAAGGAAAATTCTGTCATATTAATCTTGTTTTTATTTAAAATTTTTAAATTTTATTTGCAAAGGTTTTTTTTTTTTTGCATTAACTCTGGTCTTATAAAATGTTATGTTAAAATGTTATTTGTCTTTATTACTGAGAGGTTTTTTTAAATTTCTTTTTTATTTTATTTTATTTTTTTCAGTGCTCCTTTAAATTTTTGCATCTGGGAAACTTGTCTTGCCCTGGTCCTGACATGTATTGTATGATGATTTTTTTTCCCCTTAAACTTGGAAGGAAATCTTTCAGAAAAATGTTTTTGTTTAGTCCGCCTGATGATTGTGTTGTGGGGATGGTTGGTAGGTCTTCAATGGAAGCCTAGACTTGGGAAATGGATTGTTCTGGGCCTTTCCTCTTTGGGGTTTCTTAAGGTAGAAACATCCTCTATTCCTGGTTTGAATCCCACCAAGGGTGTCCATCAGGAATTTATTTTCAAATAATTTAAAAAGGATCCATAAATTAAAAATTGGTAATTTTTCATGACACTTCCCAGATTTTGTTATCTATATTATTTTGACTTTAAACAATTGGGGGTGCAGATGTAGCTCAGTGGTTGAGCACTTGCTTCCCATGCACAAGGTCCCAGGTTCGATCCTGGTACCTCGAGAAAAGAAAACAAACAAAAACCAACTCTAGCTGGGGAATGGATGTAGCTCAGTGGGTGAGCGCCAGTTTCCCAGGTATGAGGTCCTGGGTTCAATCCCCAGTACCTCCTAAGAAAAAATCAGGAACGTTTCTTTCTACACCTATACTTAGGGTTGCTTTTAAAAGAATTGGAGTTAAAATGTTAATGGCTTAGTTGAATTCATCTATGAAAATGTTGAGTCTGATACTTCTGGAGTTTTTTTGTTTTGTTTTGATGCTTTTAATAATCTACCAATGTGTATTATAGTAATTAATCCACTTAGACTTTCTATGTTTATGTTATTTTTTAGTATTTTCATTGCCCTAGAAAAACAATCATGCCATGTCAAATTATTTGCATAAGCTTGAGCCAAGTAATCCTTATGCCAGGTTTAAATTTTCTTCTAGTGAATTTGCTATTTTTTCCCCATTAAAATATTAAATTAGCTGAGATCTTCAAATAAAATGACAGTTGTATTCATCTACTGTTTCTCTGATTGTTCTGCCTTCTAAAGTCATCAATTTGTGCATTTATCTTCTGCCTTCTATAGGCTTATTTTTTGCTTTTTTCTGATATCCTGAGTTGATTGACTTCATTCAAGAAATATTTGTCAAATGCCTACGCTATGCACAGCCCTTCTTCAGTGTTGAGAAGCAGATAAAATCCCTGCCTGCATGGAACATTCTTGTGAAGAAGAGAGAACTATGAAAAGGATAAACACATAAAAATGAGTTTTTCTTTGCAATATAATCCCATTTTATAAAGCTCAAGAACAAGGAAAAATAAACATATTGTTTTGGCTAACATGTATATGTGGTGAAGCCATTTTTTAATTTTGTATTTTGTTCGTGGATTTTTTTTTTTTTAACAAATCAATTTTATTGATACATATTAATAAAGCACATGATTCATCCAAAGTGTACAACCAATGGTATTTGGTATAATCACATAGATGTGCATTTACCATTTCAATCATTATTAGAGCATTTTCCTTATTTCAATAATAATAATAAACAAAAAGCAGACAAACAAACAAGAAAATTCCTCATCTCTCCATCTCTCTACATTTCCCCTGCTGCCCATAGCTGCTATTTCTGGCTATTCTTGCACAATAATTTATTTATTAAGCAGTTTTATTGATATATATTCACATTCCATCTGATCTATCCAAAGTGGTTAAGAATGTGACTTTTCTTTTGAGCACTTATTTACCTGAGTTTCAAAATTTCTGGGATTTTTTCATAATAAAATTATTGCATTTTAAATGTCATTTCCTTGAACAAAAACCAAAATCATCAAATTGCTTTATGTTGTACCAAACATAAACAATACCTTTACAAATTAGAGGAAATGTGTGCAAACAGTAATTTCTGACAAAAATAAGGAAGTTAAAGTCCCATAGTTTGCCTGACTTAGATCAGGTAATCATGGAAGCAAAAGGATATTTAAAATTATTTATTTTATCATTATGCACACTGAAGGAAAGCATAATAACAGAGTCCTTTTCCACTATAAAATTATTTACACCCATTTATTTAGCTAGAAGCTCTAGCTTGAAGAGGTACTGGTATATTCCACTTGTAATTATTTCTCTACAGCAATCGACTGTCTCATATTTGGAGCATATTGAATAAAATATTGTCCCATAAGTCTTTTTTGTTTTAAGTTTCAACCATTAAGAGTTCAAAGTACGTTGGGAGAATCCTCGTGTCCTGGATGGCCTGATGGACACATTAAAATCAAGCAGCACATTTGTATTCTGACAACACTCTTAAATCCATACAAATGTTGCCTGGTTGTGGAGCTCAGATATCTCCTACTGGCAACTATGATGTCTAAAGATCATTTGTTATGAAAGTTTCACACCAATTTTGTTTTGTTCTTTCTTCGTTAGCCACCGTGCTTCCTTTTCCATTTTCTTCCTTTGTTCTGCTGCTCTCTTTTCTCTGTCTGCTATTTTCTGCTGCCTCAGAGCTTTTTTTGCTTGCCAAGCTGCATCTTCTTCTTCCTCCCATGCATTGGTATTCTCTTGCCAGATATCTAGGTCACCTAATTCAGGAGATTGATGAATAAAAAGCGTATCTTGTGCAGCTGCTAACCTACTAGAGAAACCTGTGCTTCCATCTGGAATGCCAAAATGTAATGGTTCTCTCCTCTTAACAATTTTCTGAGTCTTATAGTTGGTGTCATGTCCTTAAAATAGTCAGTTCCAGCTACTCCAAAGCATTGTGTTGTGCTGCCACATTCCCATTCCCTCCTTCAGTCTTGAAACTTGTGGGTGCATCTTCATCCCAGGAAGTCTGCTCTTCAACATCTGTCTGCTTAGGAACCGATGAATAATTAACTGTAGTTGCCATAGTTATTTGGTCTCCACTTAATTTCCGTCCTCTGCCAGATCTGCATATTAATCTCTTTAGGAATGAGAATACTGCTGCGAGGCAGGTACAAACTTCAAATAACCGGAACTGAGAGATGGCCATGGCCGAAATAAAAACCTGCCTCCCCACCCCACACCCGCTGGACGGAGGCACCGAGCTGCCGTGGGCGGTGCCTGTACAACTTGGTCTGGGGTTTATTTTCATATAAATATATGCCCATTTAAGTTTTTTAACAGCTACTCCACCAAAAAGTTATAGCAATTCACATTCTTGGCAGTGTGTGTATGGCAGTGCCCATTTCCCCATACTTTTGTCAACACTTGCAATCAGCCTTCAAATTTTTGCCTATTTGATAGGCATGAGAATTGGGTCTTGATTTTGTTTAAACTTGTATTACCCTGATCTCTGACGTGAAGAGGGCACTCTTCTGTATGTTCTTTTGCCACTTGTTACATTTTCCCTTCGTAAATTATCATATGCTCTGCCCCTTTCTTATTAATTTGTAGTACGTCGCTTCACAACAGGAATATTAACCCCTAGTATTTCAAAACTTTTTTCCCAATCTGTTATTTGTCTGGAGGAGTTTGATATTGTTTATGAATTCCAAAAATAGATATTGGATTATGTTTGTAAACTGGTCTGTTCCTCTGGGCCTATTAGATTGCATTAGATTCAGAGGTTTCACTTTTACTTCATTAAATTAAGATTGGGGTTTTGATTCGGCCACATCAGCAGGATGTTGAATGCCCCAGAGAAAACACATGGCAGAGGACAGAGTTTGAGTTTTTTTGATACGGAGCCCCAGGAAGCAAATGCACAGGAGAACACAGAGAAAGAGAGACCGCGCCATGGACGCGGGAGGGTCTGGTGGTCTACAGCTGACCTTGTGAAGAGAGCAGAGCAGCTGAGCCCAGAGAGAGGCTAGCCCTGGGGAGAGAGACAAAGGCTGATGCTAACCTACAGCTGACAATAGAAGACGCTGGGACCACGGAGCCTTAAGAGGGAAGAGGAAGCTGAACCCTCGCAGAAACCAGCAGCCGTCTCGCTCCAACACGTGGCAACATACTTTGTCCAGGGAAGTAACTTATGCTTTACGGCCTGGTAACTGTAAGCTTCTACCCCAAATAAATACCCTTTATAAAAGCCAACAAAGTTCTGCTACTTTACATCAGCACCCCTTTGGCTGACTAATACAGTGTCTGAATTTGTTTTAAGTGTACTTTGACATGAAAAAATTGTAACTACTTACATAGCCAATCTGTCATTTTTTTTCTTTTAATGTTTCTCAGGCAGCTTCTTTTGACCAATTCCATATTATAAAAAAAAATAATTTATCTTCTAAAACTTATTTTTTAATGGATGTCTAATTCATCTGGAATTTATTTACAAATTATGTGAAGTAAGGATCAGCATGTACATGTTTCAAGATTTATGCTTATTTCTAAGATAACTTCCAACATAAAAATGTTAATAGCAATAACAAAACAAATCTAAATGTGTTGAATTCTAAATTTATGTAAGGAATATTATAAGCATCTTTCATGAATTGGCCAAGTTACTCTTCACAACAACCTTAAAAATTGGGTAGTAGTATTTCTCCCATTTTTCTGAAGAGACTTAACAAATAATTAATTTGTTCATAGTCACACAGCTGGTGAGTGATGGAGTCAGGATGGAACTGAGGCCCCATAACCACTTACTTTTTAATTTTTTTTATCACCCTCAAGTCCTTTATTAACTTCTAATTTTAAAATGAATTTTGAAATAATTATAGACTTGCAGGAAGTTGCGAAAATAGCACATAGGGTCATGTGTACCCTTCTCCCAGCTTCCCCTGGCTTCACCCAGCAGGGACCTCTTTTTTTTTTTTTTACATTTCTCAATTAAATATAATGGATACATATAATTTTTTTTTAAATCAAACAATATGTTACACAATATATTTGGTTCATAGTAGCACATTCATACAGTATTTGTCCTTTTGTGTCTGGCTTGCTTTGCTCAACATAATGTCCTCCAGGTTCATCCATGTTGCCATATGCTTTATGACTTCATTTCTTCTTACAGCTGCATAATATTCCATCGTGTGAATAGACCACAGTTTGTTTATCCATTTATAGGTTGATGGACACCTGGGTTGTTTCCAGCTTTTGGCAATGGTGAATAATGTGGCTATGAACATTGGTGTGCAGATGTCTGTTCATGTCACTGCTCTCAGTTCTTCTGGGTATATACCCAGTAGTGGTATTGCAGGGTCACATGGCAAGTCTATATTCAACTTCTTTAGGAACTGCCAAACAGTCCTTCATAGTGGTTGTACCATCCTGCATTCCCACCAACAGTGAAGAAGTGTTCCTATCTCTCCACATCCTCTCCAACACTTGGAGTTCTCTGTCTTTTTAATAGCGACAATTCTGATAGGTGTGAAATGACATCTCATTGTA
>JAKSZT010054317.1:702739-811561 GCA_026826555.1 Tolypeutes matacus
TTAATTCTTTTAGAAATGCTTGGTAGAATTCACCTGTGAAGCCATCTGGTCCTGGACTTTTCTTTGCTGGGAGATTTTTGATGACGGATTCAATCTCCTTAATTGTGATTAGTTTGTTAAGTTCTTGTATTTCTTATAGCATCAGTGTAGGTTGGTTGTGCGTTTCTAGAAATTTGTCCATTTCATCTAGGTTGTCTAGTTTGTTGGCATATAGTTTCTCATAATATCCTCTTATGATTCTTTTTATTTCTGTGAGGTCATTTGTAACTTCCCCCCTTTCATTTCTGATTGTATTTATTTGCATCTTCTCTCTTTTTTTTCTTTGTTAGTCTAGCGAGGGGTTTGTCAATTTTATTGATCTTCTCAAAGAACCAGCTTTTGGCTTTGTTGATTTTCTCTATTGCTTTTCTGTTCTCATTTTCATTTATTTCTGATTTAATCTTTATTATTTCTTTCCTTCTTTTTGCTTTGGGATTGGTTTGCTGTTCTTTTTCTAGTTTCTCAAGTTGTTCAGTTAAATCTTTGAGTTTAGCTCTTTCTTCTTTTTTAAAATAGGTATTTAGGGCTATAAATTTCCCTCTCAAGACTGTCTTTGCTGTGTCCCATAAGTTTTGATATGTTGTGTTCTCATTTTCATTAGTCTCAATATATTTACTGATTTCACTTGCAATTTCTTCTTTGACCCACTGATTATTTAGGAGTATGTTGTTCAGCCTCCACCCATTAGTGAATTTACTTTTTTCCTGTCTATTATTAATTTCCAGTTTCATTCCATTATGATCTGAGAAGGTGCTTTGTATAATTTCAATCTTTTTATATTTATTGAGAGCTGCATTGTGACCTAACATGTGGTCTATCCTGGAGAAAGATCCATGGGCACTTGAGAAGAATGTATAACCCGCTGAGTTTGGATGCAGTGTTCTGTATATGTCTGTTAGGTCTAACTTGTTTATCATATTGTTCAAGTTCTCTGTTTCCTTGTAGATCTTCTGTCTAGTTGTTCTATCTAATGATGTGAGAGGGGTGTTGAAGTCTCCGATGATTATTGTAGAAATGTCTATTTCTCCCTTCAGTTTTCCCAGAGTTTGTCTTATGTATTTTGGGGCACCCTGGTTAGGTGCATAGATATTTATGACTGTTACAGCTTCCCGGTGGATCGTCCCTTTTATTAATATATAATGGCCTTCTGTATCTCTTATAACTTTTTTACATTTAAAGTCTGCTTTTTCTGATATTAGTATAGTTACCTCTGCTCTTTTCTGGTTACTATTCACGTGGAGTATCTTTTTCCAACCTTTCACTTTCAGCCGGTTTGTATCCTTGGGTCTGAGGTGAGTTTCTTGTAAGCAGCATATGGATGACTCATGTTTTTTTATCCACTCTACCAGCCTGGATCTTTTGATTGGGGAGTTTAATCCATTCACATTCAATGATATTACTGTAAATGCAATATTTACTTCCTCCATTTTATTCTTCAGTTTCATATGTCATCTTGTTTTTGTCTCTCTTTTCACTCTTTTGGTTATCCTTTCTGCTATTCTTTCTTCTATACTCTCTTCCAAGCCTCTCTCTCCTGTCTTTTTCTTTCAGGTTCTAAGGCTTCCTTTACAATATTTCCTGCGAAGGTGGTTTCTCTTTTGCAAACTCTCTTTGTTTCTGTTTGTTTGTGAATATTTTATATTCACCTTCATATTTGAAGGACAGTTTTGCTGGATGAAGAATTCTCGGTTGGCAGTTTTTCCCTTTCAGTTTCCTAATTGTATCACACCACTGTCTTCTCACCTCTATGGTTTCTGAAGAGAAATCTGCGCCAAGTCTTACTGAATGTCCCTTGTACGTGATCGTTTGCTTCTCTCTTGCTGCTCTGAGAATTTTCTCTTTATCTTTGACATTTGATATTCTGAGTAGTATGTGTCTTGGCATAGGTCTATTTGGATTTATTCTGATTGGGGCACGGTGTGCTTCTTGGACATGTAAGTTCATTTCTTTCTTGAGAGTTGGGAACTTTTCGGCTATTATTTCCTCAAATACTCCTTCTGCCCCTTTTTCCTTCTCTTACCCTTCTGGAACTCCCATGACACATATGGTTTTGCGTTTTGGGTTGTCATTCAACTCTCTGAGCCCCTGCTCGATTTTTTCCATTCTTTTCTCTCTGTTCTTTTCTCTTCAATTTTAGCTGCTCTGTCTTCAGTATCACTTATTCTTTCTTCTGTCATTTCAAGTCTACTGTTCTATGCCTCAAATGTGTTTTTGACTCCACCTATTGTGTCTTTCATTCCCATGAACTCAGTTACTTTTCTGTTCAGGATTTCAAATTCTTCTTTGTGTTCACTCAATGTCTTCTTGATGTCATTTATATCTTTAACTATATTGTCTTTCAACTCATTAATTTGATTTTGGAAATTTGTGCTTATCTAGCTGATTAGTTCTCTCAAATTCTGCATCTCTTCTGGGACTTTGATGTATTCCTTTTCTTGGGCCATGTCTTCTATTTTCTTAGTATGGCTCGTAATTTTTTGCTGGTGTTTAGGCATCTGGTTAGGATGTAGTTTACTCAGAGGCTTAATCTCTTTCTCTTTTATAGGGATTTAGTGACACGAGACTGTGAGTTACCACAGCTCTTTGATTTTTGGCTCTACCTGGATTGTTAGGATTGTTCTGCTGGTTGCTCAAATCTGGGCACTGGACCCAGTAATTGGTTGTAGAGTCGTTTCCTAGGGCCTTGGGCAGGGAGGCTATAGAGGCCAGGAAAAGCCTCTCCTACTTATTAATTTTCTTATGTGCACTTCCTTGGTCTGCCAGGAGATGGCGCTTGTTGGCAGCTCTCAATTCAATGCCTGGTCGGAGCGTATTTGTTGTGACACAGGCCAGATCAATGTGATAGAGCTTCCTGTCTGGGGGCTAGGAGCCCTGTGATTCAAACTTTCTGAGACAGTTCTCCAGACTTCTCTCGTAGCACCCCCCTTTTCCCAGCTAGGAAATATTTCCATTCCCTTCTGAATCCTCAACAATCAGTCCCTGTTAGTAGAGGAGGAGATGGGGAGGTTTGTATATCTTTAGCCCCTTGCAGGCTCCAAGGCAAACAATGGTGCAGCCTCACCCAGCCTGGAAGGGCTCTCGGGACAGGGCAGACCAAACCTGGGAGTCCAAAGCAGGGTCAGCCCCAGGCTCTCTCCCCTCTCCCGTGGAGGCCTCAATAATTAGTCCAGGCTTGAAGAGAGGGAGGTTGCGAGGGTCGGATTTCTCCAGTCCTTCCTAGGCTCCCAGGGCGAACTGCCGTGTGGAAGGGTCCGTGGGGCTCCGCAGCCCAAATTTCAGGTCAGAACCTGAGTCAGCCTAAGGCTGTGTCCCTCTCTCTCCCCTTTCCTGGAGTGGCAGATCCCTGAAGCCCCCTTTGTCTGTGGTCGCAGGCCAGGGGCCCAAGAATTCTAAAGAGTGTGGGGGAGGATGGCGGCAGCAGCAGCCGCTGCTGGTTCCAACTCATGGTCCTGTCATTGTGATTTCCCTCTTTTGTCCCTCTCTCCTCTGGGTGGTGTGCAGGTTTTACCTGTTGTCCTAAATCCTAGAAGATCTTTTTCGGGGCTGTTTCAGCCTGTCTGTCCTCTAGCTATTTTTCTGGAGAAGAGATTCCCGTGTCTTACTAATCCTCCATCTTCCCATAAGTTCCTTGGGCCACTGCCTAAAATAAATATCTTACAAAGATTTTTTTAAAAATAAAATAAAATATTGAAATTTTTTTAAAAATGAAAAATATTGAAGGACTCTACCTTCAAAGGGCAAACCAAAAAAAAAAAAAAAAAGAAAGAAACTTGAGTTAGTCTTTGACCTATGAGGTGTTTGAGAGAAAGTTGTTTTTGTTGTTTTATTTCTAGAGAATGTAGGAGTCTTTGGTTTTCTAAATATGTCATTGATTTAACAGCAATCAGTAATGAAAGGATGTCATCAACACTATTTCTTTTACAATGTAATGACTATTTTTCTTATTTGTAGCATAAGTCAATAAATTTTTATTTAAGGAATTTGGCATGTTGTGATTGTTCCACTGTTTCATTTTTTTTTTAACTTTATTTTGTACATTTAATAATTGAAAACATAAGCATTTAAAAACTAAAAAAGTAAACACATGAATAAATATATACATTTCTCAATTAAATGTAATGGATACATGTAAATTTTGTTGTTGTTGTTTTGGTTTTTGTTTGTTTTTTTGTTTGTTTTTGTGTGTGAATCAAACAATATATTACACAATATATTTGGTTCATAGTAATGCATTCATACAGTATTTGTCCTTTTGTGTCTGGCTTGCTTCACTCAACATAATGTCCTCCAGGTTCATCCATGTTGCCATATGCTTTACGACTTCATTTCTTCTTACAGCTGCATAATATTCCATCGTGTGAATAGACACAGTTTGTTTATCCATTCATCTGTTGATGGACACCTGGGTTGTTTCCAGCTTTTGGCAATGGTGAATAATGTGGCTATGAACATCGGTGTGCACCACTGTTTCATTATTGAAGTCAGTCTTCAGTTCCTCTGAAGCTTGAAGTAAGATTTATCTTCAAGGTAGCCCTTTTAAAAAGAATCCACAACTGTTGTCAGTCAGCCTTATCACAATTTTTTTAGATGGGCTTTTCATCTTTACTTGCATATGGACATACTGAGATCCACACTATTTTTACATCTAGATGTCTTTATCCTGCCATCTCTAAACTAGAATTCCAAAATGATTCGTAAAGGATGAATAGAAGAAAACAAAAAGATGGAAGCTTGGAAATGGGCATTCCATTCAGTGCAAAGAGCCTGCACTTAGCATCAGCTTAAATGAAATGCCATTCAGCACTTCCTGGAAGTCCTACTATACGCCCAAACTTCAAGATGATCATTCATATCTTTCTCTCCTTTAAAGACACACAATTTTTCCCTCCCTAAAATGATCATTTGATGAACTTGTCCCATCTTTTATGAGAAAATGGAAATCATCAGAAGTGAATTCCCTCATCAGACTTACTTTGCCTTCCCTTCTACCACAAATGAAGAATTGCCTTACTCCTATCTGAGATCAAAGATTTCTTCCTCCACTTATCATCTGGAGCTACCTATTCTCATCTCTTCACTCTATAACTTACCTAAATCACCAATTTTTCCTTCTCTGCCTGCAGGGTTTCAGAAAAACACCTTTTGATTCTACTCTGAAGCCTCATGTGGCTTCAACTTTTATTTTTTTAAAACATTTCTCTAGATAATTGTCTATACTGCCTAACTTCCCATTTTCTCCTCAAAGCAGTTCAATATGGCTTCTGTTCCACCACTCCTTGAGGCTTCAGTTTGAAAGATCACCAGTGGCCTCCATGCTGTTGAATTCAATGGGAAGCTTTCTTTTATCCTCTTATTAAATCTCTCAGCAGCATTCAAATGTTATCCTCCACATTCTTTCTTGGAACAATTTCATCTCTCGGATTTTATGAACCATGTACTTGTTGCTTTCCCCTCTGCCCCACTAGTCATTTCTAAATGGTCTCCTTTTATTTTTGCCTCATTTCTTTTCTCTAATAAGTCTCAGGACTTTGTTTCTTTTCTATCTGCATTCCTATTGCTTTCCTCATCTCTTAATATTTGTCAGTGCTCAAGAATTTTTAAATATATGCACATGGCATAGAATTCAAAAGATATGTCTTTCATCTTGGTACCCCCAAGATTTAAAAAAATTCTTGGCACATGAAAGTAGTCAAATGATTTTGAATAAATGAATGAATGAAATAAAGAAGCCCTAATTCAAACCACATCTTTATTACATTCATGCAATTTTTTAAAAAGTGTAATACATATATGTGGTTCCAAATACAGCTGTACAAAATAGAATAGAGTTAAAAAGTAAACTATTCATACTGGCCAATCAAGATGGTGGAGTGAGACATTCCAAGGCTCCATCCCATCACAGAATCTTTGAACCACAAGAACTGATAAAAACATCTTTCTCAAAGCTCCAGAAAAATATTTAAAGGATTGCACTAATAGCATGAGTGCTGAGTAAGAAAAAGGCAGCTTAAAAATGATAAGATCTCCAGGCACACTTTCTGGCCCCTTCCCCAAACCCTCACCAGTGGAGCAAACCACACTCCCAGTGCAGGTCTCTGGTCCTGGTTCCAGAGGGAGCAGAGTAACCCTCATGTCATACCTATGTAAGCCTATGCCAATCTAGCTGGTGGAAGCCTGAAGGACTGAGCCAGGACACTTGTCACAGGCTTGCCATCCCTAAACTTGCCTTGCATATAGAGGCAGCTCACAGAACTCTCAGTCAGAATACTGTGGGAGAGCAGTCAAGTGCAGCTGCCTGGCTGGCTGTGGGACATACAGAGCAGTGCCTTGGGACTATGAGGTGTTTCCTGGGGAAGAGGGAACATTCATATCCATGTAAATAGGGGAATTTCTAGGGCTACATGTGCATGCACTCAATTTTGCTTGTCTGGTGTTCCTTAACCCTGAGTTACACTCTACTGACTTGATCAAATCAAAGTTCTAATCTCGATTTAATCAAGTAAACATAAAACCTTTGAATTTTTAAAAATACAATCAAAGGACATCACACCCAGAGGACAGACCAGTTTACAAACATAATCCATATCTTTTTTTGGAATTCATAAATAATGCCAAACTGCAACATGCACCTAAGGTGGTTACATAATTGATCTTAGGAAGTATACAAGGATGTGTTATGTGTTCAAGGAGCATGAAGGATATAACCTGCTTTCAAATGTTCAGGTAGATAGATAGATAGACAGACAGACAGACAGGAAGGAAGGTAGATATGGCACATGTGGCAAAATGTTGAAATTAGTGGATCTGATTATTTGGGGGCATAGAGGTGCATTAGAGTTCTCTATGGGGTTTGAACAACTTTGTAACTGTTCTGTAAGTATGAAATCGTTTCAGAGTAAAAAGTTTAAAGAAAAAAATAAACCAGTCAATTCCTTTCCTCTAAACTTTACTACACTGTTAACAATTGTGTATCCTTACAGAGGTATTCTATGCAAATACCAGCATGAACAAACTTGTGTTTGGGGGGGGGGCACACAAATATAGGCTGATACACATTCTTTCTGCACCTTTTATTTTTTCCCTTAACATTGTCCCGTCTATACCATTCTATATCAGGATATATAAAGTCTCATCCTTTTTAATGCCACTGAACTGTACACTTAAAAGTGGTTAAAATTAGAAATTTTGAATTGTACATATGGTACTACAATTTTTTAAAAGTAAAAAGAAAAAAAGATTAAAGTGAAAAATAGTTCTATCTCCCACCCCAGTTTTCCACCTCTCTTCCCAGGAGATAACTAATGTTACCAGTTTCTTGGGCATCTTTAGAGAGAAATTTTAGGCATAAACAGTATTTCTCTGAATTTGGGTCCTTTTCTTCACATAAATGGTAGCACAATCAACATATAGAAGATAAGTCTTCAGGAGACTTACTTTCTTAATATTTCCTGAGTTAGCACACTTTCTCTCCATCCTTACTGCAATTCATTAATCCATTGGTGAAGAGTACATGTCTGTAACTTTGTAGAATGTCACTCAATTTTGCTTGTCTGGTGTTCCTTATGATTAAATTGAATTTATGCACTTTTGGGTTTTTGTTATTTATTTATTTTAACGTATGCACTTTTGTCAGTAATACCACAGAAAGAATATTATGTCCTTAGATGCTTCACATTAGGAGGCACCCCATGGCAGTCTGTGTAACTGTTGGTGAAGTGAATTTTGAGCAGTTGGTTAAGGTGGAGTGTCCCAAATTTCTCCACTGAAAACTCACCAATGTTCCTTCTGTAATTTATAAGTAATCTATGGAAAGATTGTTTGAGACAATATATAACTTTTTCTTCATAAAACATTCATTTCAAGGTTTTTACATACACTGATGATTTTTGCCTGAATCAATTATTACTCTGATGACTGCAAAATGATATGTATTAGTTTTTTCACTGTCCTCAAGTTCTACTGAGCTGGAGCCAGCTGGGTCAGCAGCGCTGTGGAACTTCTCTGCCTCCTGAAGTCTTGCTTACCATTTCCAGGATGCTCAACTTGCAGTCTCAGAGGAAAGGGGCATTCCAAGGAAGACCGAGAAATATATGGGGGCCCAGGGTGATGATATCAGATACACTGAACTTGTTTCTGTGCCCCCTCATTCTGGTTCCAGGAAAGTCAAACCGTTGCTAGTGAAGTTGGTGATATTTTGGGTAGCTTTTAGACCTTGGATTCTCTCGTCTCAGAGATTTTGTTCTTGGCCTTGTCTTTGTTCTAGGTCCTCAACAGTTTCTCTTTTTCTCTGGCCATGGAATCTAGATCTTCGGTTTTGAAACCAAATCTAAGTAGGTAAAACAAGAAGATTTAATTAAAATAACTAATGTTACCCAAGCCTCACCACAACTTTTTTCTTAAAGTAAGTGGGGGTGGGGAGGACGTTCATTTTAGGTGTAATTCTAAGATCAATACTGACACACCATGATACATACAAAATTCCACTAGCTCTAAAGATAAAGGTCAATATTCTGAACTTCGGGAAGTGGATGTGGCTCATATGGGAGGTCCCAGGTTCAGTTCCCGGTGCCTCCTGAAGAAGATGAGCAAGACAGCCAGCTGACGTGATGGGCTGGCACAACGAGCTAACAAGATAATGCAACAAAGAGACACAACGAGCAGGGAGTGGAGGTGGCTCAAGTGATTGGGTGTCTCCCTCCCACATGGGAGGTCCCAGGTTCAGTTCCCGGTGCCTCCTAAAAAGAAGACGAGTGCACAATGAACAGACAGAGCAGACAGCACAAACAATGGTGTGGGGGGTGGAGAAATAAATAAATCTTTTAAAAAAATATTCTGAACTTTGCACCCAATCCCTTCACAACCTTGTTCAGGTTTCATATCTTGACAGTCCCCAAATTCCCCTCATTATAAGTGCTGATCTTTCCCTAAAATGCCATGCCTATATTCCAACTTTTCCCTCTGCCTTGGATTCTCTTTCCATCTTCTCTTCCTGTCAAAAATATCTGCAATGACAGAGGATAGAGTAATCTCTTCTAGGAAGACATTCTTCATCCCAAGAGATATAATTAATAGCTACCCCTTGCCTGCACACATGAATTTCACCTATATACATATACATACAAAATTCATATATAAATACAATTTATCCTAATATAGCTTTACATATACACACATCCATTTATATAGCACACACACAGATCTTATCATCCACGGCTGCTACTTCTGGCTTTTAGAGGCTGAAAGTTGAAAAGCACAGATTCTGGAAGTCCTGAAATCTCACTGAACATGCCTCCCGCTCTCCTAAGACACAGAGTATCCAGGCCCCAGACACCTCTGCAGGCTTTTGTAAGGAAGATATTAGAATGTACTTTTTATAAATCATAAATGACTCTACAGATCACCAACGATTGTTTTGCGAGAGCTGGACAAGTGTGGCCCTGAATACAGTTTTTAGGCCAAAACAGAAAGACTTTTTTCCACTGTCCTGTTGGGATAGCTATGAGAATTGCTCCCTGTTGGGGAGCAATTATTTATGTACTTACCAATATTTTGGTTTAATGGAGGAAATAAATTCAGCTACAAATTCTGGGGATATTGAAATGGCTACAGTAGGGTATGACCAGCTTTGTATTCCTCTACTGACCTTTGTTATCGTCTCTCTCAACCCACATTCCTCCTTCAGAATCACATTAAACCATTTAATCAAAAAGTCATGGTCTGCCAAGTCTGCTCTGCCCTTTAAATTTGTCTTCTTTATAAAGTCTCCAACTTCAATATGGCACATTCTTTTCTACCCAATCCTTTCCCAGAGTTCAGACTCTTATGATACCTCTTCTGCATATCTCAGGCAGGCACCTCCCAGTCAAACAGATACCTTATGGAACTCCTTATATTCCCCTAGAATCTGATCCCCCAATGGGTGACATCAAAATCACTCAGTCACCCACACCAAAAGATGTACTGGACATCTTCCTCGTCTCTTCTCTTTCTCTCTCTACCATCCCTGCCCTCTACGCCCCATCCCTTGTAAGACCTATCGATTCATGTCCACTTTGTTTCTTAAATAGAGCTCATTTATGAATCTCATAATCTCCTTTTGACTTATTATTGTCTGGCTTATTTTCTTTCTCCAGAACGGAATCCATTCTTCACTTTGGAGGAAAAGCAGCCACTTTAATGTGCAACAATAGCACACACACTCTCCTCTGTCTTAACACTCAGTGGGCCTCCCCCACCCAAAGGATAAATATAAATTCTTCTCTCAGCTTCCTTCCTCCAGCATTCTTTAAGTGCTTAATCCATATCAAGACCACTGCTCAGTGTTCAGCATACAGGAATTAATCAGATATGGATCCCATCCCCAGATCATCCATGCTAATAGAAGATGACAGCTATACAAATAGAACACAATATATTTAATTACCTGCCCACAAACAGCCCCTTCAGACTGCATCCCTATCTCACCCTAGTTCTCCAGCCTATAGACAATATGACAATTTTCTGGAAGCCACTACTGTTCTTAGGATCCCTGACTGCTACCTTTGTTTGTCCCATCACTTCCAGTCTCTCCCTGGGAATTTCTATTTGTCTTGCAAGCCCCAGCTCACGTTTTCCTCTGTGAAGCTATTTCTGACCAGACACATCTGCTTCCCTGTTTATACCAAGGACATTTGCTTACTCATGTTTGTCTAGGAGAAATGTGACATTTAATCACATTTCATTGACATTGTTATTTCCCCCTCTCCCTTATTATTTTCTAAGTTGCTTCTATTCCTTTCTATATGTACACCACTACTTAGTACAGTTTCTAGCACACAATAGGTGCTCAGTATTAATATCAAATGAGAGAGAAAGAGAGGAAAAGGAAAAGGAACATCAGACCCACTGATAGGTATTGTTTCCTGGTTACAGGAGATTGACACGGATTTAAACACACAGAGATACACTCATACAGTACACATTCCACATTCTGACAATTACATTCCATTTTAGAATCTGTCAAGAATGAATCCTTAGGCTGCTACACTTCTCTGAGCTAACTGTTAAATCTCTGAAGTTAAATCTCCAACCTCATGGGGGTAATTAGGACGGTCCAAGGATATAATGCATATAAAGAATTTAGCCAAATGCCTGGATCATATTAAAGTAACAATAATTCATTCATTCAACAAATTCTTTTTGAATATCATGTGTCAGGCACTGTTCAGGGCACCAGACATATAGCATTGATCAAAACAGAAAAGGCCAGATGTGGGTGAGAGAGTGAGCCATGTGGTTACCTGAGAGCAGAACCAACCAGAGAACAGCTCATGCAAAACCCTAAAGTAGGAGAATGCCTGGTGTGTTGAGAACAGCCCAAGTCTAGTTTGGCTTCCTGTCCCATATATCTCCATCCCTTGGAAATAGAATGGGAAAAGTCCTTATCACTTACTTGGACTCTTGACTCTGGAACCCCAATTTCTTTAGCAAGTTGTTCTCTGGAATCAATCCCAGGGTAAGGGTTGTTCTCAAATGCCTCGATGAGAGTGCATAGTTGGGAAGAGGTATAGGAGGTACGGCAGCGTCTGGTTTCTCTAACTAGAGTAGCTGTAAGAAAGAATATTTCAGGGGTCAGTTTACATAGTCAAACATGGAACCCAAACATGCTCCACCACCTCCATCTACTTTGGAACCTGTTGTCTCTTGCTAAAAGCCTTGTCCCTGGACCATTCTCAACAGAAGGTGCCAGAGAAGAGGTAGGATGATATTTCTGGGCTACTTCACCACAGTTGGAAGAAGATAAACAGGGAAGAGCCTCAGAAGGTCCACAGACAAGTTGGGGAAGATCTCCCAGGGCTGGCCCAGGTTTAACCCACTGCCTCCAGAAGGCCCTGAACAGAAAGCCCTGGGGAGTGCGGAATAGCATTTGGCAGCACCACAGGAAGGCACCTGGGTACCTGTGGTATAACAAAGAACTTGGAGAAGCCATATCATTGACGTGGCGGCAGTGGTCACTGGAGGTTCTGGGGGGAAGGAGAGGAAAAAAATGGTGTAATACGGGGGCATTTTCAGGAGTTGGGAATTGTCCTGAATGACATTGCAATGACAGATGCATGCCATTATATATCTTGCCATAACCTACAGAATTGGGTGAGAAAGAGTGTAAACTACAGTATAAACTTTAATCCACACTTAATGGCAATGCTCCAAAATGTGTTCATCAATTGCAATGAAGATACCTCACTAATGAAGGATGTTGTTAATGTGGGAAAATGTGGGAGGTGTGGGAAGCGGGGCATATGGGAATCCCTTATATTTTTTATGTGACATTTGTATAATCTAAGTATCTTTAAAAATAAATAAAAAAATTGAAAAAAAATAAAAATAAATAAAGAACTTGGCTGTCCCTTCTTTGTCCCTGGTTCCTGGGAAGTAACGACTACAACCTTGGAATTTCCCACGATAGGAGTGCCTTTTTTGTTGTTCATTCCTGAACAGTTTATGCTAGTGAGACATCTCAGGGTGGGGCTTTGGGCCACAGCATACCAGCCTGACCTTCCCAAGCTCAACCTCAAGGGAGGGGAGGGAGCTGGAGATAGAGTTCAGCCATGTGGGCACTGATTCCATCAACCATGCCTACCTAATGAATCCCATAAGAACTCTGGGGACACCTGAAGCTTGGGTGAGCTTCCAGGGTCGATAATGCACATTTAGGTGCCTGGAGGATGATGTGCTCCTGATACCATGTGCAGATGACACAGATGCTTTGCATTTGAGACTCTCCTAGACCTTGCCCTATGTGTCTCTTCTTTTGGCTTCTTCTTATTTGTATCCTTTGGGTATAATAAAAATATAATCAGAAATAAAACTCCTTTAGTGACTTCTGTGAGTCATCCCAGAGCATTATCACATCCACGGGGGTGGTGGGAACCCCTGGATCTGTAGCCATTGGTCACAAGTGTGAGTGGCCTGGGTCCCTAAATTGGCAGCCTGTGTCTGAAGAGCAATCTTGCAGAATGTGTGGCGTCTGCCCTAACTCAGGGTAGGAGGTAGAATTGTATTGCAGTTAATGGAGAAGCTACTGTAGTCATTTGCAGCACCCAAGAGGCTGTGCTGGGAAAGCAGACTGGAGCAGGCTATTTACCTTGAACCGTTGCAGGGTGAACTTGCCCCTGGTCTTGGCTTGATTCTAAGGCTTCCTCAGGTTCTGTTCTCTGGAGTAAGTGTCTAGCTCTTCGATTCTGAAACCAAATCTGAGGAAAAGAAAATGATAGAATTCAACATGCTAATGCCATCTCAGCCCCGTCACTGCCTTTCTCCAAAGTAAGAGTGACCCATTTCTTATTAGGTCTAAACCCAGGATTACCACTGACATCTGTCTCATTCTACCAGGTCTTAGTTCAAGGCTCAGAATTCTTAGCCTGGCATTTATTACCTTCCCAATCAGGTCCCGGCATGATTTGTTACAATTATTATGTTCTTAAGCAATTTATAAATGGTTGCTACAATTGTGGTGTATTTAAGAACCGGCTGAAGCTACCTACACACTTCCTCTTAGCCTCCAGATCCACATTTGTGAGTTTTTCTGAATGTCCATTGAGATACTCTACACGAAGCCCTTAGCAGCTGGCACACAATACGTGCTCAATTAATAGTTTTCACCCCTCCCTTTCTACTTCTAGTCTTGAATATATAGCACTTATAAATTACCTGGATTCTAGACTCCTCGGTGTTAATTTCTAAAGCAAGTTTTTGTTTGGTAGCATAACTTGGGTAAGGTTTTTGGTTGAAAGCATCGATGAGGATTTTCACCTGATCTGCTGTGAAATTAGTGCGACTGCGCCTTCGATATACAGCTTTGATCTCTGTGGAAAGATTAGGAGAGAAGGAAGAAACATTTAACGGGCCAGTTTTTACAAACTTCAGATTTAAATTTCTGCCCCAGAGCCTTACACTTGCTCCTCTCTTTGCCTGCGATTCTCTACCCACACTGGAGCTGCTCATTCCTTTCCATCTCTCATGTCTTTGCTTTAGTGCCATCTTCTCAGAGTCTGTCCCTGAACCCTCCAGTCTAAGGTCACTCATGCTCCAAGCCAAACTCTTCCAATTCACTCATTTTTTCCATTGTTCTTATCCCATCTTCTACATGTCTACTTGCTGCTGTCTCCCCACACTCTTCTTTAATATATGCTCCACAAGACAGTCTTATCTATCTTGTTCACTGTGAAATTGCTGGTGAGTAAAATTGGGACTGGCTACATAATTTGTGGGGCCCAGTGCAAAATGAAATATACACAACTTCTTATTCAAAAATTAAGAATTTCAGACAGCAACAGTAGAGCATAAAACCAAGCGCCGTGCCCTTCTTAACTCAGGGCCTTCTGCAACTACACATGGAACGTAATATCCACCCCAAAACATTTGTTGAAAGTTTGACTTTTTGAACGGCCCTCTGGCAAAAACAATGGATCTGTAAACAACTGCCCCCATTCCAAACCAATCAAAATTGCGTTCGAAACTAAGATAATCATTTGGAGAAGTTCCAAACAGTGATGGAATTATGCTGATGGCAAAGCAGTTTATGCTTAAAATCCCCACAGGATCTCATCCACCTTAAACCTTCATCTGCATTATTCTCATCTCACAGGTACTTTCCTGCATCTACTCTTAGAAGGACAATTCCATTTGGGCAAGAAAGCCTAATGAGCCCCTAGGTAGATATCGAAGGACTTTGAACTAATACTCATACCAGACCAACTTCTACAGGGAGGGGTTAAGCAAACTCAGGTCTGCTTGGGTCTGCAGGTTGAGAATGCGCAGTGAGGAAGGAAAGGTGATGTAAAAGGTGACTAGTTATGCACAAGTGCTTTTCTTTCACGCAGCCATCATATTTCAGTGTGCAACAGATGTGTACACGTACGAGGTCCCAGGTTCAATCCCCAGCACCTCCTAAAAACAAACAAACAAAAAACCCAGCTCTCACTGGGAAGTGCATGTAGCTCAGTGGTTGAGCGCCTGTTTCCCATGTACGAGGTCCTGGGTTCAACCCCCTGTACCTCCTAAAAAAGACACGTGCTTGAGGATCAAGACTTAATTTTTACTGCTTCACCAAGGACATTTCCTTTTTCAAAACAACTACAATTCAAAACTTCCCATTTTAACCACTTTCTAGTGCGCTAAAAATTAGTGCTATTAATTATGTTCACAGTATTGTGCCACCATCACCAATATCCATCACCCCCAAGAATCTCTGCATCTGCATCCACCCTGGAGAGCCATAGCTGCTATCTGTCTCTGTCTCTATGAAGTTTACTTATTCTCCATATCATAAACTATTTGTCTTTTTGTGTCTGGCTGATTTCACTCAACTTGATATCCTCAATTTCTCCCATGCTGTAGCATGTATCAGAATCTCATTACTTTTCATGGCTGAATAATATTCTATTGTATGTATACACCACACTTTACTTATCCACTCATCTGTTAAAGAACACTTGGCTGCTTCTACCTTTTGGCTATTGTGAATAATGCTGCTACCAACAGTCCTGTACAAATATCTTAAAAGACACTTTTTTTTCTTGCACTGAAAGTATGAAGGATACAGCTTACTGCCTCTGGCTTGATTTGTGCTGACGTAGTGCCAGCAGATTTACCTACCCATCATGGATTTTGCACCATCAGTGCAAATGTCAACACACAGAAAAAGGCAAATAATGTCTTAGTATTAGTAGAAAAATAGTTTCACCCTAGTAGGTCCTAGGTTGAAAGTTTCTTGGGGATCCCCAAGATCCAAATACCATACTATGAAAACAGTTGCCTTACAGAAAATTCCCTGTTCTTCAATGTATTTCTAAAACCATCCCACCTCCTTCAGAACAATAACTTCATAAAAAGACTTGGTTAGACCTACCCTGATGGGAATTTGATCATCTCTTTTTTATTTAATCTTACAAAGCCACTCCTTAAATCCATTGTTTTTTTTCAACTTGCAATTTTTTTAATCACTTCTCTTTTTAGAAAGAGTAAAAAATAAAAAACCGAACAAACCCAGGTACGATTTTCTGTCTTTGAATTTTAATTCCTAATTGATAGCACCTTGCCCTGCTCTATGCGCCATGTATCGACCCTCAGGAATCCAGGTAGCCCTGGTGGGACAGAGCAGTGTAGTATTCATCTAATTTTTCAATTATTCAAAAAATACCTACGGAGTACCTACTAAAAGTCAGACCCTATTCTAGGCAGAAAACAAAACAGGCAGCTATCGCTGACAGCAGAGAGCCAGGAGACAAGAATCAAGCAATGATGGCAAATACCCTCATGGCAAAAAAGAAGGCAGGGGAGAGGAGTTGCAAGTGCGAGGTCGCAGTTTTCAGTTCGGGAAGGCGTCGCTGAGAAAATGACTTTGAGCAAAGACTTGAGGCAGATTAGAGAGGGCAGTGTTGAGATTTGGGAGAGGGGCATGGTAGGCAAAAGGCACAGCACATGCCGAAGTCCTGGGTTGGGAGCCTACTGGCCTATTCAAGATAATGCAAGGAGGCCACAAAGTCTGGAGAAGAGTGGGAGGAGGGTGAAGGAGCAGCAGGTGAGATTGTGGACCTCACAGGGGTACATTTTAGAGGGCTTCAAAGGGCCCCGGGCTTTATATTCTGAATAATGTGGGAAGTCAGTGAAGGCTTTTGAACAGATCAAATGATTTACAAGTTAGAGAGATTACATGGACTGCCATGTTGAGATCAGGCTGAAGCAGAACCAGGTGTAAGCAGAAGAGAGATCAGTTAGGAGGATATTGCAATAATCCAGGGTGGCAGGGGTGGCATTTAAGAATGATCAGATTTTTAAAATATTTGGAAATTAAAGTCAACAGAATTTTCAACCTGACTAGAGGCAGGTTATGAGGGGGAAACTGGAGTCAAGGATGTTTTCTAGATTTTTAGCATGATCAGCTGGTGAAACAGAAGTGCTGTTTCCTGAGCTTTCCTGAGCTGGGGAAAGCCGGGAAGAACAGTTGGGAGGCGAGAATGTCAGGAGTTTCGTTTGGGATATTGAGTTTGACATGCCTTTTAGAAACAAGTAGGTAGTTAGCTAGACACATCTGAAGTTCAGTCTGGCAAGAGAAATTTGGAAACTGCTTTGATTCCTAAGACATTTTCATCTCTGCACTTTTTGAAGCCTCCCATAGTTCTTTCTTTTTCCATATCTCTCCGTCTCCCTCTACTTTCCATCTCTCTCATTGCTCTTTCCTCCCCTCTTCCTTCCCAAAGCAAAAATTGTCTTACTTAGTTCTCAAATGCCTCCACCTTCCTGAAATTCCCAATGTTCAAATGACAACTTTTAAAATGATGTATTTCCATAATATCACATAAGAAATACTGGTCTTCCCTGACTCTAGTACAGTTACCTAAAATGTTAAATAATGGAACTCTTAAAACTTCTGACAAACCCACGAGGTTATCAGCTTAACAATGTCTTCCCCAAACCAACGAAACACAGGCGGATGTGAGGGGAACTTACTGTTTGATGAGTTGTCCTGGGCCATGCTGGAAGGGTTTCCTGGTGTTCAAACATGCGGCTAAGAGTGTGAGCCACCTGGAGACTGGGCTTCATATATCAGTCCCAGAGGGCCCCACCCAATTATTTAATCATTTGGATGACAAAGTTCCACCTTTAGTAATTGCATCATTTCTTAGACACGTGAGTTGCAGATGCGACTCCTTTTCTTCAATAGATAGAGATTTAAGAATGTATACCAACCTTTACATATAAGCCTTTACATTTAAACATCTCTTTTTAAAATGTCTATTATTTACATATATATTCTTTTTTAAATTGCTTTTTCCATGCTCATCTTTTGAAGAAGGGGCTTTTTCTTTTTCTTTTTTTTTGGAAACTATGATTTATTGTGACTCATTAATAACAAAGATTTGGACACACCTCACAAGACTTTTTCTTATTGAATTAAGTGTCCTTTAATAATGCCAGAATTAGGATGAGGTGACAGACTCTCAATTGGGGAGGAAAATGTAAAGGGATGCTAAAAATTCAGTGATCAAGATAAACTATGTTTCAATGTAATATTTTACAAAATAAAAATTGTTGCAAAACATCCATGAATAAGGAAAAGATCCTACCCGGCACTTTCATGATTCTTGCAAATGGGGTGGGAGGTACAATGAATAAAAATATCTTTCACTCAAAATTTCCTCCCATAGTCAATCTTGAGATGAGCTGACAAGTTGTTTTCTTGTTTATTGTTGCAATCCACAGTACTAAAGTATAAGAAGGGAAATTTTATTTCATTACACTTAAATGTTTGTGTAATTTAAAAAATATTAGTGAGTGCTTAGGTAAGTAATACAAATATTATTTATTGATATATTTGACTTCTCAAAAGTAAAATTTGATCAGATAATAAACATTTTTACCAAAACCTATTTTTAACCAGAAAAAATAACAAACTCACTAGCAAATATTTACCATTTACTCACTTAAGACATTGATAAATAATTTACTGTTATTCGTGTCTATATATGAAATATTTTTCACAATTTTTTCGTATTTGTCTGGAAATTCACAGCACAATTTCTCCTGTTTGTTTTTATTGATTTTTCTGTTTTGATTCAAATTTTTATGTACACCTATTTGGCGCTAAATATAATCTGTATGATACTGCATGTAATTACTTAGGTAATTCATATAAATTACATTTGGGACATTTAGCTTCACATTCTCTCAGGAAGGGGCCGGGGAACTCCTCCCAATTCTCTCCCAACACCCGCTGTATGAGCCCTGTCTGCCCTGACTGCCCTACCCCCAGGAGATCTTCCAGCAGGAATACATGATGCCTTATACAAGCAGGCAGCCGGCCCTGGGTCAGGGTGGGGTCAGTGGGCACAGGTACCCAGAGTCAGGGGCACCAGGAGCAGGCGCACCTTGCCTGTGACAGCTATCCCTGGATGTGTCTCAGTGAACCTCCACACAGAGGGTTTCTCTGGGCCCTCACCAGCTCCAGGTGATGCGGCCACGGGCTATGGCCCATGATGATGTCTGCACTGTCCCTGAGAAATCTGAAGGAGACAGCAAGCAGGAAGGGGCTAGAGCATTCCAAGAGGGACCACTCTTCCAGTGCTGGGGCACTTTGCAGCTGTGGCCATTTCCAGTGGCCTTGCTGGATGACCCAGCTAATGCCCGCTTCATTGCCTGGACGGGCGGGGAATGGAGTTCAAACTGACTGAGCCTGAGGAGGTCGCCAGGCTCTGGGGCATGCAGAAGAACCGACCAGCTGCGCCATTCACTCCGATACTATTATGGAAAAGGCATCACGTAAAAGGTGGCTGGTGAGCGTTACGTGTCCAAGTTTGTGTGTGAGCCTGAGGCCCAGTTCTCTCTGGTCTTCTGGGACAATCAGCATCTAACTCTCAAGGCGGAGCCTGACCGGCTGGTCAGTGAGAAGGACACAGTCCCCTAGTCCCACTTGGACGAGAGTCCTTCCTACTTCCCAGAGTTGGTGGCCCAGCCCAGCCCCTGGGCCCCAAGGGGCTACTCTTACTAGCCCCCAAAGGTCAGCCCCTGCCGCGGTGCGTGCTGCCCTGTGCACAAATAGACGCAGATGGTGTTGGGATTTCTCCGAACAGACCCCCTCTGTTCATAGTCACCTGGGCTCAGACACTCGGCTGCTCACCAGTCAATGGGAGGGAAAAGCATCGAAAAATGGCAAGTCCAAAGGTGGAGTCTCACACTCCCCTGGGGGTTTCCGCCTCTGCCCCAGGGGAGCTCAGCTCAGCCTGCTTAGAGGCCCAAGCCCCACTCCCACTTCCTTTCTCCCACCACAAAGAACAAGAGCTGTTCTGTTCTGGGGGATGGAGGAATTGCCCACCATACCCTGGTGTATGTGGGGGGTGCGCTGAGCTCTCCAGATCTCCCAGTGGGGAGACAAACCTGGACCCTGCACTCTGCCCCAAGCGCGTCCTGGCCCTGCTCCCCTGGAATCAGAACCAAGTGGAGGCACTGGCCACCCAAGGTGCCAGGCGTGGCCTAGAGGGGTCAGGACCCCAGTGGTCAGTTCTTGGTGCTGTTTCCAGAGGCAGGGGGAGGCTGGAGAGGGGACTGGGGCTGGGGGTGAGTGGGATTAGAATCAGGTGGCAGCAAGGAGGGGTGGGGCTCCAAGGGGGACTTTGCCACTCCTCGGCCTTTTCCTGAGCACAGGCCGGGGAGTCAACCTCCACCTTTACATCGCCAGACCTGATGAAGGCCCCTGCTTCTCCTGTTAAAAAACAAAACAAAATTTAAAAAAAAAAAAAAGTCTTTTGAAAATCATCAGCCATCACGCAAAGCAGATGCTCTAGTGGCAGGAGGAAACGAGAGATCAAAATGTTTGCAGGGGCCACGTGATGGTCAGAGTGGGGTGGCGGATGGGACTGGACAGTAGGCGAGAGCAGGGCCTTCGAGATCATTGTGGCAGGTTGAAAAATGCCCCCCACCCCCCCGCCCCCCTGCAAGATATCCACATCCTAATCCCTGGAACTGTGAATACTACTTCATATTGGATTTAAAAAAAAAAATGGTCTTTGCCCTTTTTACTATTATGAAAGTAAGGATCTTAAGATGGGGAGATTAGGGAAACGGATGTGGCTCAAGAGGTTCGGCGTCCGTCTACCATATGGAGAGACCGGGGTTCGATCCCTGGTACCTCCCGGTAAAAAAAAAAAAAAAGATGGGGAGATTATCCTGGCTTACATGGGGTCTCTCTAAATGCAATCACATGTATCCTTATAAGAGGGAGGCAGAAGGTGATGTGAGCTAGAAGCCGAGAGAGCTTTTAAGTTGCTACACTGCTGGCTTTGAAGACGGAGGAAGGAGCAGGAGAGAAGGAGGAATGCAGCTCTAGGAAAGCAAGGAAACGCATTTTCCCCTAGAAGCGCCTGAAGGAGCCCGGCCCTGATGACACCTGGGTTTCACCCAGTGAAAATTATTTCAAACTTTTGGCTTCTAGAATACTAAGAGAATAAATTGTGTTGTTTTAAACCAAGTTGAGGGGATTTGTTAGCACAGTCACAGGAACATATTACAATTGTTTAAAGGATTTTGATCTTTAGTCTGAGAAATAGAAAACCATTGAAATGTTAGGCTAGAATTAAGGATTTTGGGGAAATATCAGTGATGAAGTGTCCTTCTCATTGCATCAGATCATGCAATGACTTCTCACGGGTGACGGTAGCCTTGATCACTTGGTTAGGGTGGGGTCTGCCAGGGTCTCCACGATAAAGCTACCATTTTCCCTTTTACATACACTATTATTTGGAATTGAGTCACGAAGTCCAGGCCGCCATCAAAGGGAGGAGAATCAAGTTCCACCTCCTGAAGCGGGAATTATCTATGTATGTTATTTGGAATTCTTCTGTAAGGAAGATTTTCCCCTTCTCGCTCATTTATTTATTTATTTGAGTGCACTTTTAAAGGTTGTTTCCATTTTAAATAAATATAAGTATTTCTTAAAAGAAGAACTTTTGTGTATTTCTTTAATTCCTGTTTTACCCATGTGTGGCACTTTGAAATTATTTTATGAGTCTCAAAAAGAGAAATATTATGTTTATAAACTTATCTATTCCACTGGGTGTGATAGCCTTTGATTGTATTAAATTCAGTTGATGGGCCTTTGATTAGATTACTCTAAGAATCCTTTAGCCAGCATATTTGATTTTTTTTAACAAATCCATTTTATTGATACTTCCCTAGGCCTACATAACCACTAATCAAATTTCATCTTTATAAATTAATTTATATTTACATTTTATATCAATGGAATGATACAATATATTACACAATATATTTGGTTCATAGTTACACAATCATACAGTATTTATCCTTTTGTGTCTGGCTTGCTTCACTCAGCATAATGTCCTCCAGGTTCATCCATGTTGTCATATGTGTTGCGACTTCCTCTCTTCTTACAGCTGCATAATATTCCATCGTGTGAATACACCACAGATTGTTTATCCATTCGTCTGTTGATAGACACCTGGGTTGTTTCTAACTTTTAGCAATCATGAATAATACTGCTATGAACATTAGTGTGCAGATGTCTGTTTGTGTCACTGCTCTCAGTTCTTCTGGGTATATACCCAGTAGTGGTATTGCAGGGTCACGTGGCAAGTCTATATTCAACTTCTTTAGGAACTGCCAAACAGTCCTCCATAGTGGTTGTACCATCCTGCATTCCCACCAACAGTGAAGAAGTGTTCCTATCTCTCCACATCCTCTCCAACACTTGTAGTTCTCTGTCTTTTTAATAGTGGCCATGCTGATGGGTGTGAAATGATATCTCATTGTAGTTTTGATTTGCATTTCCCTAATCATGAGTGATGTTGAACATTTTTTCATGTGTTTTTTTGCCATTTGTATTTACTCTTTGGACAAGTGTCTATTCAAGTCTTTTGTCCAATTTTTAATTGGGACTTTTGTCTTTTTATTGTTATATATATCACGGATATTAAACCTTTATCAGACATGTGATTTCCAAATATTTTCTCCCATTGAGTTGGCTGCCTTTTCACCCTTTTGACAAAGTCCTGTGAGGTGCAAAAGTGTTTAATTTTGAGGAGGCCCCATTTATCTATTTTTTCTTATGTTGCACGTGCTTTGGGTGTAAGGTCCAAGAAATCACACCTACCACAAGGTCTTTAAGATGGTTCCCTACATTTTCTTCTAGTAGTTTTAAGATCCTGGATTTATATTTAGGTCTTTGATTCATTTTGAGTTGATTCTTGTATAGGGAGTTATATAGGGGGTCCTCTTTCATTCTTTTAGTTATAGGTAGCCAGTTGTCCCTGCACCATTTGTTGAAGAGACTGTTTTGTCCCATTAACATGGACTTGGTAGATTTCTTAAAAACCAGTCGACTGTAGAGCTGAGGGTTTATTTCTGTATTCTCAATTCTATTCCACTGATCAATGTGCCTATCTTTATGACAATACCATGCTGTTTTGATTAGGGTATCTTTGTAATATGTTTCAAGGTCAGGCAGTGAAATTCCTCCCACATCACTCTTCTTTTTTTTTTTTTTTTTTTTTTTTAATGCTTTTGACTATTCAGGTGCACTTTCCCTTCCAAATGAATTTGGTAATTCTATTTCTGTAAAGTAGGCTGTTGGAATTTTAATTGGTATTGCATTGAATCTATAAATCAGTTTGGGTAGGATTAGCATCTTTATGATATTTAGTCTTCCAATCCATGAACACAGAATGTCTTTCCATTGTTTAGATGTTCATTGATTTCCTTTAGCATTGTTTTGTCGTTTTCTGCATATAGGTCCTGTACTTCTTTGGTTAAATTGATTCCTAGGTATTTGGGTCTAAATGTTGTTATTGTAAATGGGATTATCCCCCTGATTTCCTCCTCAGATTGTTCAATACTAGTGTACAAAAACATTACTGATTTTTGTGTGTTTATCTCATATCCTGCCACTTCGCTGAACTCATTTATTAGCTCAAGTAGCTTTGTGGTGGACATTTCAGAATTTTCTAAATATAGGATAATGTTGGTAATCTAAGCACCTCTTTAAATATATGTATATATATATATATATATATATATATATATATATAACATTTTTGTAAGCAAATACACATATATGCATATATATTTATATACCATTTTGCAAATGTTTGTATGTATTGTGAGAATTTTGATTTTTACCCATAATAAAAAAATAAATAAATAAAAATAAATATAGGATAATGTCATCTGTGAATAATGAGGATTTTACTTCCTCTTTTCCTACTTGGATGCCTTCAATTTTTTTTTTTTTTTTCTTGTCCAATTGCTCTAGCTAGAACTTCTAGCACAATGTTGAATAACAATGGGACAGTGGACATACCTGTCTTGTTCCCGATCTTAGAAGGAAAGCTTTCAACCTTTCCCCATTGAATATGATATTGGCTGTGGGTTTTTCATATATGCCTTTTATCATATTGAGGACTTTTCCTTCTCTATCTTTTGAAGTGTTTTTATCAAGAAATTATGTTGGATTCTGTCAAATGCCTTTTTCTGCATCAGTTGAGATGATCATGTGGTTTTTTTCCTTCTCTTTGTTAATGTGGTGTATTACATTGATTGATTTTCTTATATTGGACCAGCCTTGCATACCGGGAATAAATCCTACTTGGTCGTGATATATAAGTCTTTTGCTATGCTGTTGGATTCGATTTGTAAGTATTTTGAGAATTTTTGCATCTACGTTCATTAGAGAGATTGGTCTGTAATTTTTTTTTTTTTTTCCTTGTACTGTCTTTACCTGGCTTTGGTATTAGGGTGATGTTGGCTCCATAAAATGTCTTGGGTAATTTTCCCTCCTCTTCAATTTTTTGGAAGAGTTTAAACAGGATTGGTGTTAATTCTTTTCTAAATGCTTGGTAGAATTCACCTGTGAAGCCATCTGGTCCTGGACTTTTCTTTGCTGGGAGATTTTGGGTGATGGATTCAATCTCTTTAAATGTGATTGGTTTGTTAAGTTCTGGTATTTCTTGTAGTGTCAGTGTAGGTTGTTTGTGCATTTCTAGGAATGTATCCATTTCATCTAGGTTGTCTAGTTTTTTGGCATATAGTTTCTCATAATATCCTCTTATGACCCTTTTTATTTCTGTGGGTCAGTCGTAACTTCCTCCCTTTCATTTCTTTTTTTTTTTTTTTTTTTTTAACCAGGAGGTACCGGGGATAGAACCCCAGTCTCTCCATATGGTAGACGGACGCTGAACCTCTTGAGCCACATCCGTTTCCCACTCCCTTTCATTTCTGATTGTACCTTATTTGCATCTTCTCTCTTTTTTCTTTGTTATTCTAGCTAGGGATTTGTCAATTTTATTGATCTTCTCAAAGAATCAGCTTCTGGTTTTGTTGATTTTCTGTTGTTTTTTGTTGTTGTTGTTGTTCTCATTTTCATTTATTTCAGCTCTAATCTTTATTATTTCTTTCCTTCTGCTTGTTTTGGTATTGGTTTGCTGTTATTTTTCTAGTTTCTCTAGTTGTTTATTTAAATCTTTTGAGTTCAGTTCTTTCTTCTTTTTTAATATAGGCATTTAGGGCTACAATGTTCCCTCTCATGACTGCCTTCTCTGTATGCCATAAATTTTGATAATTTGTATTCTCGTTTTCATTCATCTCAATGTACACACTGATTTCACTTGCAATTTCTTCTTTGACCCACTGATTATTTAGTCATGTGCTGTTTAGCCTCCACACATTTGCGAAGTTACCTCTTTCCTATTCCTGATTTCGGATTTCATTCCATTATGATCTGAGAAGGTGCTTTGTATAATTTTAATCTTTTTATATTTATTGAAAGTTGCATTGTGCTCTAACATGTGGTCTATCCTGGAGAAAGATCCATGGATACTTGAGAAGAATATATAATCCTCTGAGTTTGGATGCAGCATTCTGTATATGTCTGTTAGGTCTAACTCATTAATCATATTGTTCAAGTTCCTGTTTCCTTGTTGATCTTCTGTCTAGTTGTTCTATCTAATGATGTGAGTGGGGTGTTGAAGTCTCCAATGATATTGTAGAGATGTCTATTGCTCCTTTCAGTTTTGCCATAGTTTGTCTCATGTATTTTGGGGCACCCTGGTTAGGTGCATAGATATTTATGACTGTTATATCTTCCTAGTGGATTGTCCCTTTTATTAATATATAATGGCCTTCTGTACCTCTTATAACTTTTTTGCATTTAAAGCCTGTTTTGTTCATTATTAGTATAGCTTACCCGTTTTTTTTTTTGTTTTGTTTTGTTGTTTTTTTTTTTGTTTGTTTTTTGGTTACTATTTGCATGGAATATCTTTTCCCAACCTTTCACTTTCAGCCAGTTTGTATCCTTTGGTCTAAGATGAGTATCTTATAAGCATCATATGAATGGCTTATTTTTTAAAAATCCATTCTCTCAGCCTATAAATCTTCTTTTTAAAGCTGTATCTTTTGATTGGGGAGTTTAATCTATTCACATTCAATGATATTAATGTAAATGCATTCTTTCCTTCCACAATTTTATTCTTTGATTTTCATATGTCATAGCTTATTTTCATCTTTTTACTTTTTTTTAAAAGATTTATTTTATTTATCTCTCCCCACCCCTTGATTGTGTGCACTTGCTGTGTCTATTCGTCTTCATTTTTGTTTCTTTAGGAGGCACCGGGAACCGAACCCAGGACCTCCAATGTGGGAGGGAGGCGACTAATCACTTAACCCACCTCCGTTCCCTGCTTTGTTGTGTCTTTCATTATGTGTTCCTCTTGTCTCTTGTGTCATCTTGTCGCATCAGCTCATTGCGCCTGCCCATCACACAGCTCACTGTCCTGCTCATCCTCTTTAGGAGGCACCAGGAACCTCTGCTCCCTGCTTTGTTGTGTCTCTCATTATGTTTTTCTTTTTGTGTCTCTTGTTGAGTCATCTGTTGTGTCAGCTTGCCATATCTGCCCGTCACACCAGCTCGCTGTCTTCTTTAGGAGGCACCAGGAACTGAACCACAGACTTCCCATGTGGTCGGTGGAAGCACAATCGCTTGAGCCACATTAGCTTCCCTCTATTTACTCTTTTGGTTATACTTTCTGCTATTCTTTCTTCTATACTCTCCTCCAGGCCTTTTTCACCTTTTTCTTTCAGGTTCTAAGGCTTCCTTTAATATTTCCTGCAAAGGTGGATTCTTGTTTGCAAACTCTCTTAGTTTCTATTTGTTTGTGAATATTTTATACTCACCTTCATATTTGAAGGGCAATTTTGCTGGATAAAGAATTCTCGGCCGGCAGTTTTTCTCTTTCAGTTTCCTAATTGTATCATACCACTGTCTTCTCATCTCCATGGTTTCTGATGAAAAATCCACACTAAGTCTTACTGGGCATCCCTTGTATGTGATAGTTTGCTTCTCCCTTGCTGCTCTGAGAATTTTCTCTTTCTCTTTGACATTCAATATTCTGAGTAGTATGTGTCTTGGAGTAGGTCTATTCAGATTTATTCTGATAGGGATACGGTGTGCTTCTTGGACATGTAAGTTCATTTCTTTCATTAGAGTTGGGAAATTTTCAGCTATTATTTTCTGAAGTACTCTTTCTGCCTCTTTTCCCTTTTCTTCTCCTTCTGGAACTCCCATGACACGTATTTTGTTGTGTTTCATGTTGTCATTCAACTCCCTGAGGTCCTGCTCAATTTTTTCCATTCTTTTCTCTCCCTGTTCTTTTCTCTCTTCAATTTCAGCCATTCTGTCTTGGGTACCACTTATTCTTTCTTCTATCATTTCAAGTCTGCTGTTGTATGCCTCTAATATGTTTTGGGTTTTTTTTGGTTTTTTTTTATGGGTAAATATCAAAATCTAATATGTTTTTGACCCCATCTATTGTGTCTTTCATTCCCATGAGCTCTGTTACTTTTCTATTCAGGATTTAAAATTCTTCTTTGTGCTTGCTCTATGTCTTCTTGATGTCATTTATCTCTTTAGCCAAATTGTATTTCAACTCATTAATTTTATTTTGGAAATTTGTATGTTTCACCTTAGTTAGTTGTCTCAAACCCTGCATCTTTTCTGGGGCTTTGATATATTCCTTCTCTTGGGCCATGTCTTCCATTGTCTTAGTATGGCTCATAATTTTTGCTGATGTCTAGCCATCTGATTAGAATGATAGTTTACTCAGATCATCAATTTCTCTCTCTTTCATAGGGATTTAGTGGCGAGAGGCTGTGTGTTATGGCTGCTCTTTGATTTTTGGTTCACCGTGGATCATTAGGATTGTCCCTGTTAGTTGCTCAAAACTAGGATCTGAACCTGGTAATGGATTGCAGACCTGCTTCCTAGGGCCTTGGGGAGGGAGGCTATAAAGGCCAGAAAAATCCTCTCTTACTTATTTACTTTTAATTTCCTAACAAAGCATATTTGATTCTGCAATGTGATAGAGGACTGCTTAAGCATGAAGCCTTCAAGAGGCTGGGCCTATGGAGCAGCTCAAGAGGAGACAGTGAGCCCAGAGGGAAAGGCAGAGATCAGCAGGCAGCTTACTTCACCACGTGAAAACACACTAGTATCAGCAGTAGCTGACTTTGGTGAGAAAGAACATCTGATTGTGCCTTGGATTGGTCTTTTCACGGCCTTGGAACTGTAAGCTTTTATCCTCATTAAAAACCCTTTATAAAAGCCATCCCATTTCTGGTACTTTGCATCAACTCGCCTTTGGCAAACTAAAACACCATGTGAGGGGATTTTTTTTCAAAGGTGCGGTAAGCCCTTTTGTTATTTAGTAATTGCCTGTGACAGAATAGCATGGTCAAATACTTTCAGGGACCAATAGAGAATGGCCAGGAGTGAAGCCCATGGGGTTTAAGAGAAGAGGTTAATGGAGGTTAATGGAGACTCACTAAACTGGGTGGCCTAAAACAAAAGTAATTTATTGTCCAAAACTTCTGGAGGTTAGAAATCCAAAATCAATGTGTCGGTAGGGCTATCCACTATCTGAAACCTGTAGGGATACTGACAATCCTTAGCATCCTTGGCCTATAAATGCATCTGCCTCCTTATGTCTTCTCATGGCCTTGTGTATGTATGTCTGTCTGTCACTAATTTTGCCCTACTTAAAAGGACTACCCTTTTGGGATTAGGACCCACTCTTATCTTGGTTGGCCTCGTCTTATCCAATCACATCTTCAATCACATCCTATTTCCAAATAGGGTCACATTTACTTGACCAGAGTTAGGACTTGAATATATCTTTTGGGGGGACACAATTCAACCCATAATACCATGGGAATATTCTGAGATGGTGCCCATCTGGCCCCCCAGGGGTTGGTGACTTCACCACTCTAAATGAAACTAGCAGATAAATGCTATTATTCATTGCTCATACCATTACTTCATATGTTAGTGCCTTCAGTTCCAGTTGAGAAATATTTTATTCCTCTTGTTAAACTTCTTTGTATAGCTTTAGGAATTCAGCTCTCTTCTACTTAATATATTCCTGGGTAGGTAAATAATATACCTAACAGGAAGTGTATTTTTAAGCAATTAACATTGCTTAAATACGACATCAGCACGTTCCTTTGGGGTTTCTCCTGACACGCTTTACAGTAAGGATTTCAAATTTTCTCTATTATCTACTTAGATTTCCTCACTCCCAGTCATTTTAGAATTCTGGTCTCTCATGACACAGCGAATACAGAAATCTTAACTTTAACATCCCTTCTACATCCTAACCACAAACCATTTAATATAACCCTCCAGGGTATGCACGTGTGAAAATAGAAATTATGTCTCTCTTTCTACTTGAGTAAATTCCTCAACTACTGCCAGTGACAGATCCCAATGTTCTTTGTACCATAACCAAACCACATTTCTCCATAATCTCTTTTCAACAAAAGCATCTTCTAGCAAACTAACTCTCCCTTCATTCCTTTATCCAATTAATATACTGTCACCATATTTCTTATATTTAGAAATTAGACTTCTTGGGGGTATTGTCTGTACCCTCTGATTTCATTTTCTCAACGTATATGCATCCTCAACTCTTTGAAAGATGTATTTAGTTCTCTCAGCTCCACAGTTATGGGGGGGGGGGCGGAGATCACTAACGGTGACTTCTAAGACTGTTTAATAAGTTCAGTCATATGTTGAACTGCTCATGTAACACGTACACTTCGGGGTCTCATTGATCTTTCAAACAGACAACGTTTGAAATTGGAGTCCTGATCTTCCCTCCATACTTCAGCTGTCCAGTCCCCACCTCTGGAGATGGCAAGGCCACACTTCAGTTGCTCAGGCTAAGTATATTCCCCAAAGGCGGCCCCGGAGAGGGCATTTCCATGCTTGCGGTACGCGTGGGGGCGGGACTTCCAGCATCCTCCTCGGGGCGGTGGTTCCGGCTGCTCTTTCCCGATCCCTCCAAGAAGAGGATACGAAGTGGAAGTAAAGGGGACCGGAGAGCCACAAGCCGATATGCGGGCCCGGTTCCGGCCCTTTGCACTTGCCCCAACACGGCTTCCCGGGTCATAAACTGGACGGCCTCGCACTCGTCACTCCGTACCCTCGCGCTATGCCCACTGGAACGAGGCGGGCGGGAGGCGGCGCTCGAGGCCGCGCGCCCGCCGTTCGCGTAGAAAGCCTTGCCGGGAAAAGCCCTCCTCGCCAGGCTGGCTGTGGGCGGAAACTACCTTACCCAGAAGGCTGTACGTCGTGCGTCTGAGCCAATGAGGGCCTAGGGGAGGGGCGAGTCCTGCGACCCCGCCGGCGGGGGCGGGACTTCCGGCGTCTTGGTTTGTTCGCCATTTGCCTGTGATGGTTGCGTCCCCGTCGGCCTTGGGGAGCTGACCTCTGGTCCAGGACTGTTTCCCTGCCCTCTCCTCGCGACCGAGCAGGGAAGGAGGGTGGGACCGACTCCTGCACCCTTGTGCAAGTCGTGACCCACACCCCGTCACGGGGTGTCCCTCGGCATCCGCCGGGGCCGCGCGCTCCCTGTGGCCTCCGCACCCGCCCTTCATCCCTGCAGTCGCCGAGGGCGGCGTCCGGGCCTGCGTTTTACACCGCGGAGACTGAGGCTCGGAGTGCGACCGTCAGTCCAGGCCTCCCGGCCAAGGCAAGGCAGGAGTGCGGGTCGGCCGAGCGGTCAGGGGCGCTCTCTTCCCCGGCCGTGCTCGGCCCGCAGTATCCCTCGATCCGGCGATGGCGTCGCTGATGGACCTGACCCAGGTGAGTGGAAGAGGATTTCGGACTTGTTTTTCCGCTAGGGCGAAGAGGGTGCCTACAGAGGCTGGAAATCAAGTAGTTCGTTGGATTTATCTTTGCACTTGTGTTTTGCTTATGCCAAGTGGAGCTGGTTTAGCATTTATTCTCAGTTCTAGAACAGTGTGGGGCCTCAGACAGGTGCTTAATAAGTGGCTGAAGGATGAGTGAGGCTCCTTCCAGGATCTCCCATCATTCTGTGTAAATCTAATCCTGGTCAACCCTGCCCACCATCTCCGAACTTGTCTTTTTCCATTCTTTCCTTGTTCACTGCTCTTCAGGCACATCTACCTGACCATGCTAAATTTCTTCCATATTCCAGCCTTTGCCCTTTACCTGGGAAAATGTTTCTTGATCTCCGGAGGGCTGCCCTTTCATATGCTCACATGACACCCGTTTGGAGTGCCCTTTCCTTGCAGTTCAGGTTAAAGTAGCTCCTGCCCTGCTTCCCCGTGGGCCAGCATTTTTGTGTAAGGAAACTGGTAAAATTACAGAAGCCTTCTTGGGTTTTCCAGGATGGCAGTAAAGAGGAAAAATAACTATTGTAACAAATAACTATAATACCTGGCCTTGGTTGGGTCTGTGGTGACTTGACAGGCAATCATAATGACTTCTCATTTAATCCTCAACTTCTCAGAGATAGCTTCTATTATTATCACTCTTTTACACAAGAGTACCTTGAGGCTCGGAGAAGTTGTTACCTGCCTAAGATCACACAGTTGTTAAGTAGCAGGAACTCATACCCAGTATGTTGGTCACCAGAGCCTGTGTTTTCACCCACTCCACTACGGACAGAGAGCTAGGAAGCCCTGGTCGCGACACCTAAAGTAAACTTTACAAGGTTTGCTTCCAGCAGGTGACATTGGGTAATAGTGGGCATTCCAGGCAGAGGAAACTATATGGACAAAGATAAGGTATATTGGTTGTTTAAGGAAGCCCAAGAGGGCCTTGCAGTTACGGTTATTCTGCCTCCCCATCCCCCCATCTTGTAAGACATGCCCTGGGAGGGCAAGATAATGATCTTTTCTGTTGGATGTTCATCCCATCTGCAGCCAATAGAAACATTATGGACAGTCAGAGGCCTGTGTTCTCATGACCTTACCATGCATCATCCTCTGCCACTCTTGTTCCCTGGCCCTCACATATCCTGGCCTCAGGGATATGTGTTGTCAGGACTTAGGAAAGAAAGAGACTGATGATCCTGCCAGTCCCCAGGCAGGTGGTGCCCCTCATTGCCTCCCCTATGAGGCCAGTGAGGATGTCTCCAGTCCTCTGCCCACGTTCACAGAAATATTTCTAGAAGTGACTGAACTGGATTTAACAGCAAAAATGAATGGAAATGCTTCATAACC
The DNA here is from genome assembly GCA_026826555.1 of Tolypeutes matacus. Classification (NCBI taxonomy): domain Eukaryota; kingdom Metazoa; phylum Chordata; class Mammalia; order Cingulata; family Chlamyphoridae; genus Tolypeutes; species Tolypeutes matacus. The sequence continues at coordinate 734,849 of JAKSZT010054317.1, forward strand.
TTGTTACTGTGGATTTGCTTTGTGATGGGCGAGTATTGGGTTTATGTGATTACACCCTGTCTAGAGGACCTATGTACAAATCCTGCCTCTGTACAGATCACTGACAGTGACGTGGAGATGATGATGGTGCTTACCTTATGGACTGTGGGAAGATTAATTAAAAAGTCTCAAAGCACACCAAACCCTGAATATTTTCTCTTTAATTCTCACAATTATTGTTTTTGAATTGGGACATGTTATATTGATCCAAAAATCGAGGCTTAGAAATGATGTTTCCAGGGTCACAGAAGGCAATGTCAGTTTTATGAGTTTTTTGTTGTTGTTGTTGTTTTTTGTTTTTTTGTTTTTAATATATTTTTTATTTAGTTTTTAAAGAGCAATGTCAGTTTCAAGAGTTTGTATTCAAATCCCAGAGATCTGACTTCAGATTTGGGACTTTTAGTCTCTGTAACATGGCATGTAAAGCCCTCAACATGGGGCAGGCACACAATGAGCAGCAGTGCGGCTCAGCTACTGCTGCTGCTGTTACTATTATTGTCACCACTAGCATTGTTTCCCCATTTCTCTGACGTCTCAGAGTGCCTCCTGTTTCCATTTCACAGTGCATGCAAGATTTTCAGTGTCTTGCGTCATTCTCCAGTGGCCCCCACACAGTTAGTCCTTAGTGGGTGCTCAGTTTTTTGGGCCTCGATTCTCTCTGAACCTTTACCAGTGGCTGAGTGACAGTCTCTAAACCCATCCAACAGCCCTGAGGTAAATGCTACTACATCTTTTTTACTTTCCAGGTGTCTGTGACCTTCGAGGATGTGGCTGTGACTTTCACAGAGGAGGAGTGGGGGCAACTGGACCTGACCCAGAGGACCCTGTACCAGGAGGTGATGATGGAGAACTGTGGGCTCCTGGTCTCTCTGGGTAAGTTCTCACCACTCCTCTGTGCAGGGGACCTACTGCCTCATTCATTCCACCCTCTCGCTTCAGGCCTGGCTAGTTAAGAAGGCCTGTGGAGCTCACCTTGCCCCCTCTTCAAAGCTTCCATCATTTTTGGTTTACCTCTTCCTCTGTTTCTTTGGGAAAGAAACATGGTCCCCCTTTGGCTCACAGCCAAAGGAGAAGAATGTGTTGGGAGAAAATGGGGGTGTTTCTTAAGAACACAGGGGCAGACATTCCAGCTGGGCTCCGTGAGGAGTGATTGCAAAAACTGAGAATAACCATGATTATGTCCTGGCTTCCGAGTCTCTTGTTCTTGCTTCTCTCTGTAGGTCTGCTCACATCACTGTCTTTTCAGAATAGCATTTTTCACTACGCCGAGTTTGTGACAGGAAATGGCCACCCCATTCCTTGCTCTCTGTGGCCCCCAGATTCCTTATCTGTACTTCTCTGCATGTTTATATCATTCTTCTTTCTCTCTCTGCAGCTGACCACTGTGAGGGTGTCCATGAAGCAGGAAATGACCACCTGAGCCCATACTTCCCCTGACTTCCCATCCCAGTACCCAACACAGGCTAGCCTTGATCTGAGGTCCTTATTCCAGATTCTGGAGAGGGATCTGAATGTCCGAGCTTGATTGGGTCAAGTGTCCTCACAGCCCGGGACTGTGGGTTGATCTCCAAGAAGGGGGTGAGTCAAGTAGGCCCCCAGAAGGCATTGCCATCAGTGCTACTTGGTATTTTTCTAAATAGCTCAATCTTGGTTATGAAGCTTCTTTATTCCTTTGTGCCTTCATGATCATATCTTGTTTCCTAAGGCCAGGGCCATGGTCCTTAACTGGTAGGAAAGATAAGTTAAAGCAGTGCTTTCAACCGTTGGTAGTTTTGCCTCCCAGGAGACATTTGGCAATGTCTGGAAACATTTTTGATTGTTACACCTAAGAGGGGCCTGGTATTGATGTCTAGTGGGTAGAGTCCAGAGATGCTTTTAAACATCCTACAATGCACTGGCCAACCACCACCACCACCAAAATAATTATTCAGCCCAAAATGTCAGTAGTACCAAGATTGATAAACCCTGGCCTAGATGATTCTCTGCTTAAGGATAATAACCATCTTAGACTATTCAATTTGGGAAGAAATGAAGGTTATTTGCAAAACTCTGCTTAGGGTAAGATATGCCTATTTTTAGAGAACTGGACTTATGTTCTGTTTTAGTAAGATGAGACAAAACAAAACGAAAAATTCAAACAAAGAGTCCTCTCTCTGGCCCTGCCAACCTCGTCAATTACATTGCACACTGCTTTCCTCTGAGCTCCCTCTGCCCAGACATGCTGGGCTTTTAGCTGGTTCCCCCAAGCACATGCCTGCCTCCAGCCTCTGTACTTCCTGTTCTCTGCCTCAGTGTTCTCAGAGCATTTCAGCATTTCACATGGCTGATGGCTGGTCTCCTCTCAACACAATCACCACCTTCTCATCCTGCTGCTTTCTGACCACCAGATCTCATGTCAGCCCCATCCTCTGTCACACTTGCTTTCTCCTATCTCTTATTTATAGCATTCTAAGCTAGTTGTTCTCCATTTAAGTGATCCCCCCACCCACCCACCTGAGGACGTTTGGTCACATCTGGAGAGATGTTTGATTGATTGACCTGGGATGGGTGTTCTCCTGGCATCCAATGGATAGAGACCAGGGATGTTGCTGGACACTCTTATCATGATGCCGAGGAAAGCCTACCACAGCATATATTGTCTGGACCAAAATGTCAGTTGTGACAAGGTTGAGAAACCCTGTTTCACAGGGCACACAGACACTTCAACACCTGGCATTGGGGGTCACTTTAAGGAAGCCATCCTTTGTCCAGTCTCTTTCTTCTCGCCTGTTTGTTGTTGAGAGAAAGTTTGAGTTAACTGCTAAGTCTTTATCACTCCCCAGATGTTGGTAAGTTCTCTTTTCAACAAAGGGAGCCATCTCAAGCTCACAGTCCTGAGCAGGCTACGAGTATGCTGGGATTTAATAAGATTATTTCTATTTCATTCTTATAATTTCTTATAATCTTCCATTAAGGTGGGTGAGTCTGGTTTTACCATTTACCAGAGCAATATGAGATTTCCTTTTGAAGAAATTTAAGAAAGAAAGAAAAATGGGTAACTTTAAAGAAAGAGCAATCAATAATGGTCACATCTAACATCCCCTGAGTGCTGACCTTGTGCTAGACCTCTTCCAGGTACTGTTGAGGCTTCATTCATTTAATTCTCACAATATCCCCATTCTTGGCAAAGTAAGGAAGATATGGCCCCTGCACAGAGGCCCTCATAACATTTAACTCATTCAATTTAGAAGACATATCTTTATTTTGACATGTAGTCCTCTGCACTTTTTGATGGTAAAAGCCCTTTCTTGTGTGAAATGTTGATGAGAGTATACAATGTTGGTATTTGTATCAAATGTCCATTTTTGTCCAAATTACTATGCAAGATTCGCAGTTTTGGGTTTTTTTTGTTTGTTTGTTTTTTGTTTTTTGTTTTTTTTTTTTACTTTTTAGTGGTTCATGTAAACGCTGAGGTCTTGGAATCTCCAAGTCTACTCCTCTCTTCCCTTGTTTCTTAAAGATTTCATCCTCCTCCAAACCTTTCCCACTTACCTCCATGGCCTGCTTTCTCCAAGGCTGCTGGCTCCACTCAGGGTTATGAGCCCTTTCCTCTTTAGTGTGGCTCTTGGGAGACCAGTCTGGAGACAGACCTGCTGGTACTCAGTCGTAGCTCTTCAGTTTATGAGCTGCAGGGCCCTGGGCAAGTTACTGAAGCTCTCTATGCCACAGTATGCTCATGGGTAAAAAGGGATGATAGAGTATCTACTTTACAGAGCTGTTGTGAGGATAAGTGGCTCGTGTATGGAAAGGGCTCAGGACAGAGCTTGGTGACACCTAGCTGCATGGAGGTTGGCACTTGGGATCCCTTTTGACATCATTACTGGTATTCTCAGTTGTCATGATCTGCCTCATGCCTGGATGTGGCCCCTTCTGAAGCTCTGTGACTAAAAAGCCCAGGTGCCAGAGATGGCTATACGTAGGTTTCCATTTGGGCTCAGTCGTTCACCAGTGTGTGCCCTCCAGCCAATCCCTGTATCTGCCTGAGCCTCTTCCTTCATCTATAAAATGGGGCCTACCATAGTATGTACTTTCTGGGGATGGTGTGAGGAGATCCTAAAATAGAAAGACTCATTTCAGGTTGAGTATGCAGGAAGAACAATGTAACACTTTGTTTAGAATCCAAAGAAGGACTTAAATCAATGATGACACATACCTTGTTCCTGGATGAAAAGACTCAATATATTAAATATGTCAGTTATTCTTTAATTCATAAATTTAATTCTTTTTTTTTTTTTAATGTAGTACATTTAAAATATTTGCCACAGTCCCTGGGATATGGTTACACGTCATAAACCTTATGCTAGTTTTTTACTTACTGTTGGGATTGAACGTTCTGTGGCAGCATGACAAAATTAATTATTAGCACCTTAACTTGAGAGCAAGAGTTCAGAAGTCTTTGTTGGGAGTGACATTTGAGCTGAGACCCAAAAAGTTAGGATTAGGTAGGTAGAGTGAGGTAGGAGAGAGAACAGATTCCGGGGTAGAAGAAACAGCTCGTGCCAAGGCCCTTTGGTGGTGTGGAGGGGCATGACTCCTCACAATTAAAGGAAGGCTTCTCTCACTGTCTCAGGGCCCCAACACTGAGCCGAGAGCCAGGCACACGGAAGACATTAGTGAACTTGTGCTTAGTGTTGACCGGATGACTCTTGAATTACAATTCAGGATACGCCAGTTTTGCCTCTTTTGGGTCCTGGTACCTCTGTCATTGACCTCTCTACAGAGTTCTTATATTTTTTATCCCTCCCAGCTCCCCACATCTGTAGATATGTGTTTGGTTGCATCCAGCAGAAGACTTGTTAAACCCTGAAGGAAATTTATCATCTCGCCTGATAAAAACCTCATGAAATTTATTACCTCACCTAATAAAAAGCTCAAAGGTAGGGCTGCCTCCTGGGTTGGTGAATGCCAACATACTTCTCTGTCTCTGCTGCTGCTGCTGCTTCTCCTTGGTCCAGGACCTGAGATGGATTCCCTCACAGGATCACAGGGTGCTTCAGGGTGATATGCCCTCTCCTTCAGCCTTCCTGGAATTAAAGGTTTCCACAAAGAGTGGCTGATTTAAGTCACCACCCTACTTAAGACTACTGATGATAGGGGATGCCTTTTACAAGATAATGGAGACCAGTGCTTTTCAACCTTCCCTAGGGTCCAGAATCACCTAGGGCATTTTTAAAACCTATTGACACCCAGGTCTCACCCCCAGAATTTGGAACAGATAGCTAGCCCCAGATGGTTCTGATACACGGGTTGAGATGCAGTCACTTGGATTAATTAGAAAACGCCTTCTAGAAGGAGGGAGATCATTTTACCTAGACCACTGAATAGTGTGGAGATTCTGTACGATGGTATCAAGGAAATGGGTGCTGCTAGATAGCACTAGTTTTTACAGTCTTTAGGACCCAAAGATGACATTTGTGCCCTTGGTTTGCAGGTCACAGGTTAGCATTTTTTTACTTGGGTGGAAGCAGCTTCATTCTGAGGTCCCATCCCCATGCTGAAGTCCTAGACTAGCTTTAGAGGTTTTATTTCTTCTCACCAAAATCCCTGTGTCCTCTTTCTTTCTCCATGAACAGGGTGTCCTGTTCCCGAACCAGAACTGATCTACCAACTGGAGCATGGACAGGAGCTATGGATGGTGAAGAAAGACCTCTCCCAAAGCACCTGTGCAGGTAGGCAGCTAAGTTCCAGACAGGTGGTGCTCTCCGCAGCCTTCAGACCACCCGGAGACCACTGGCCCTGGAGTCCCTTGGGAGATTTTTTGTTGTTAGATCTCTGGGGACTGGGAGCCATAGAGCCCTTTGATCTGTGGTTCCTCCATCCTCTACACTCCCTGTATTAGTCAGTCAAAACGGTGCTGATGCAAAGTACCAGAAATCTGTTGGCTTTTATAAAGGATATTTATTTGGGGTAGAAGCTTACAGTTACAAGGCCCTGAAGAGTCCAACTCAAGGTACTATAAGAGGTACTTTCTCACCAAATGTCTGTTGTCATGTGTTGAAGCAGGATGTCTGCTGATACCTGCAAGGGTTCAGCCTTCCTCTTCCCTCTTAAGGCTGCATGGGCCCAGTTTCTTATGAACTCAGCTATAGGCTGGCATAAGGCTAGTCTCAGGGCTTCTCAGCTGCTCTGGTCTCTTCACAAGGTCAGTTGTAAACTATCAGGCAAATGTCTCATCTGTCCCTGGAGCTCCAGCATCAAAACCAAGTTCTCTCCCCTGCTGTGCCTTTTCCTGCGTATCTACTCTATGTGAGAGTCTGTTTTATCCGTCTACCAAGGGGACAGGGACTCCACCCTGCATCCCCTATTGACATGGTCTAATCAAAGCCCTAATCTTGATTTAATTAAGTAAATGTAAAACCTTTGAATTTAAATCAATCAAAGGATATATCATGCCCAGAGAAACAGACCAGTTTACAAACATAATCAATATCTCTTTTTGGAATTCATAAATAATAAATATCAAACTGCCACACTCCCCATTCCCCCACCCCCATCATCACCCCTTCATTGCTCCTCCGGGGGGACTGGAGTGTATTAGGTAAGATCATGATCTGGGCTTTTAACTGCTTGGACTTAAAACCTGGCTTTGTCTCCCACCAGCCACGTAATCCTAAGAAATCTGCATAATCTCGTTTAACTTTTATATGATTTACGTTATGCTATATACAGCTGAGTGCTGTAACAGATAAACTCCAAAATATCCATGACTCGGCATACAAATCTAAGAAAATCTAAGAAAATTAAGAAAAGTAAAAAGTAGGTCAGCATGGAGCAGTGCACCACTCAGTTACTCAGAGACCCATGTACCTTCTCTTGTCAACATGTGGCTTTAAGGTTGTCCTGTCATCCTCCTGAAGGAAGGGAAATGAGAGGAAGGGAAGAAAACATACCCACTTCCATCCACAGATTCATTTCACGTTCCACTAGCTAGCTGTCTGGTCACTCTTGCATCATGGGTACATGTGACTCATCTGTGTGGCCAAGGAGAAGAGCAGATAACCTGGTGCACTTCTTCTCCATCTACTACATTCAGTCTATTCCAAAAAAATGGATTGTTTGAGGGTGTAATCAGATGATGCACGGATCTACTTAGGACAGTCCCAAACCAAAGAAAGGGACCTAGGAAATGTTTGCTCTTTGTAGTCAATTCATGTCATATTGTTCATAATGAGTATCTCACATTGCCTTCTGAACTCTGAGGGAAAGGGGCATTTCTTCCTCTCCCAATTACTCTCTCCAATTATACTGTGTTTTTTTTCATTGCTAATTTGTCTTACCTCTATGTCAGTACCATGCTGTTTAATGCCTGTAATTTCAAAATAATTCTGTTATCCAATAGGGTCAGTCCCCCTCCCTATTCTTGTTTGGAGATATTTTTGACCCTTTTTGCTTCCATATAAATTCTAGAATAAGCTTATCAAGTTCCACGATAAACCCATTTGAGATTTTTTTTTGGAGTTGCACTGAATTTATATATTGATTTGGGTAGAATTGTCAGCATTATATTACTAAGTTCTTTATTTATATGGATCTTCTTTAATGCCTTCAAGTAAAGTGTTAAAAATTTCTCTTATCTAGTTCATGTCTATCTAGTAGTCTTTCTACCTAGCTGTTCCTCAGGCATACCAGACTCAGTATGTCTACCCAGATCCCACTCACTACTGCCTCATAAGCCCAATCCTGGGAGAGGCATTAGCAATTCCTGTTGTCACCCAAGTGAGAATCTTTGGAATCAGCTTCCCCTCTGTTCCTGCCTGTCTCTGCATCCTCATCAACACCATCCTCTCACTGCACTGAAGTCTCTGTCTCCTAATGCCCTTCCTGCTTTTTCTCTGGATGGCAACTCTTACCTCTTCATTAGAACTTACCTCATGGGGCACATCCTTTAGGAAATGTCTTCTGATCTCTTATAGTACACATCCTGACTACATTAGATTCTCCTCTCTAGTGTTCTGTTAGTACCATGAGATGTCCTTGGTTAGAGCAAACGCACCCACACACAGTGTCATTGTTACTCTGTCTGCCCACTCCCATTAGAGATGATGTGTCCACTCCAGACTTTCTTTCACCTGTCCCAGTCTCTCTCCCTGGGTCTCCCTTTCAAGATGTCAAGAGTCCAAGGATCAGGAAAGACAGATATTGGAAACCTGGAAACATCTCTGACATTCAGAGATGTCAGAACATAACAATTACAGAGGCATTATTTTCACCATTTTTTCACTGAAATGATTTTGTTCCTTATACGTTGGTGTAACTAAAAAGCCCTTTGTGTAATGGATTTCTTTCAGGTGACAAAGGAAACCCCAAGACCTCAGAATCTACTACTTCAGAACTGCTCTTGTCTGAGGAAACCTCAGTCCATCGACAAGTAACACAGGGAACCTTTAGGGACTCCCAGTTGGGCCAATCCAGGAGTCAAGAGGAACCATCAGAAATGCAGGAAGAACACTTGAGACCAGAAATAGACCCCCAGAAAGAGACGCTTCCTGGAAAAATGAGCCCTAAACACAGTGGTTTGGGGACATATGATGTTATATGTTCAAAGGTTGTACAGGAACAAGTTTCTCCAGGAGAGGTTCTCCATAACCAAGACTCGCATGGCTCAGAAAAAGATCCCATGATTCATGAAGGGAAAAATCCCTATAAATGCAATGAATGTGGGAAACTTTTTAACAAGAAACGCCTCCTTGTTCGACATGAGCGGATTCACTCTGGAGTGAAGCCCTATGAATGCACAGAGTGTGGGAAGTCCTTTAGTAAGAGCACATACCTCCTTCAACATCACATGGTCCACACTGGGGAGAAGCCCTATAAGTGCATCGAGTGTGGGAAGGCCTTCAACCGCAGGTCACACCTTACACAACACCAGAGGATTCACACTGGAGAGAAGCCTTACAAGTGCAGTGAATGTGGAAAGGCCTTCACCCACCGCTCCACTTTTGTCTTGCATAATCGGAGCCACACAGGAGAAAAACCTTTTGTGTGCAAAGAATGTGGGAAGGCCTTTCGTGATAGGCCAGGCTTCATTCGACACTATATGATTCACAGTGGAGAGAACCCCTATGAGTGCTTTGAGTGTGGGAAGGCCTTCAAACACAGGTCATACCTCATGTGGCACCAGCAGACGCACACTGGAGAGAAGCCCTATGAGTGCAGTGAATGTGGGAAAGCCTTCTGTGAGAGCGCAGCGCTCATACACCACTACATCATCCACACTGGGGAGAAGCCTTTTGAGTGCATGGAGTGTGGGAAGGCCTTCAACCACAGGTCATACCTCAAGAGGCACCAGCGGATTCACACTGGGGAGAAGCCCTACGTGTGCAGTGAATGTGGAAAGGCCTTCACCCATTGCTCCACTTTTATTTTGCATAAAAGGGCCCATACTGGTGAAAAACCTTTTGAGTGTAAAGAATGTGGGAAAGCCTTTAGCAATCGAGCAGACCTTATTCGACACTACAGCATCCACACTGGAGAGAAGCCTTATGAATGCATTGAGTGTGGGAAGGCCTTCAGCCGCAGATCAGGCCTTACTAGGCACCAACGGATTCACACTGGAGAGAAACCCTATGAATGCATCAAGTGTGGGAAAACCTTTTGCTGGAGCACAAATCTCATTCGACACTCCGTCATCCACACAGGAGAGAAACCCTATGAGTGTAGCGAATGTGGAAAGGCCTTTAGTCGCAGTGCATCCCTTACTCAGCATCAAAGGAGTCATTCTGGGAGAAACTCTATCAATGTCACAGATGTGAGGGCACCTTTCACAAATGGACAAACCTCAGTCAATTTGCAAGAATTCCTATTAGGGAATGAATTTTTGAATGTAACCACTGAGGAAAATATTTGGCGAGAAGAAACATCTTACTCGGCATCTGATCATTCATACCAAAGAGAGACTGCACAAGTGTCTTCCCTGTGAGAGAAGCTTCTGTCAGAGATCATCCCTTTTCACTTAGAGTCTCATAAATTGGCCCACCCTAGAGCCTTTTTCTATGTCTGAGAATTCATCCAGGATAGAGACCCATTGGTTATTTTACTCTTGGGACCACCTTCAGCCACATCTTTCTCTTTAGTTTACATTGCAACATTATCTCAGGAATTTTTTTAAAAGAAGAGGAAGACATAGAGGAGAAAAGTAAAAGAAATACAAATGCAACTTTTTTTTTTTCCAAACTTCCCAACCAAATCTGACAATTTATCATTGATTCATTATTTTACTTGGGGAGAGGAAAGTGTTTCAGAGGTAAAGGACCTTACCTCATGTGTTTTGCATTTATATATATATATATTCACTACTTTCCAGTGTCAGAAAATTAGACAGTTGAGTGCAAGTCTGAAAACACTTATTGAAAGCTTTCTTTGTTCCACAACATTGTCTCTACACCCAAGGAACTTAAGTCTTTGTGAGAAATTTGAATGCTTGAATCTCATATATAAGGAGATAAGGATACTCATAAATGGGTACACTTTATTGCACCAGTTAAGACTGTTTAAGGCTTTGATTTTTAAGAAACAAACCCTTTCTTCATATGGTTTTAACTGCCTAACACCCACACATTTTCTTGATTCTTATCTACTTTTTTACTTGGTTACTGTAGCTATGTGGTAAATCTTAAAAATTGGGTAAAGTGATTTCTCTTTATTCTTATTGAAAATCGATTTAACATTCTAGTTCCTTTGACTTCGCATATAAATTTTAGCATAAGGTCTGCTTTTACCAAATTCTTGCTTGGATTTTGATAGAACTTATGTTAAATCTGTAGATCAATTTATTGAGAATTGACATCTTTATATTATTGTCATCTAATTCATGAACATATGTCTCTCAAATTGTTTAAATATTCCTTGATTTATTTCATTAGTGTTTTGTAATTTTTAGTGTATAGATCCTGTTCATGTTTTGTTAGATTTATATCTAGGTTTTGTTTTTTTCTTCTTCAGTGATTTTAGATGGTATTGATTTTTTAAAATTTCAGTTTCTACATGATCTTTGATAGTATTTTACAACCTTGCTTAGCATACTACTTCTAGCCATTTCTTTCAATAGAATCTTCAAGATTTTCTGTGTAGAAAATCATATCATTCGCAAATAGAAACAGTCTTATTTCTTCAATTCCAGTGTATAAATCTTTTATTTCCTTTTCCTGACTATTGCACTAGCTAGGACTTCCAATATGATGTTGAATAGGAGTGGTAAGAAAGGACATCTTTGCCTTGTCCTGATATTAGAAGGAATACATTCAGATTTTCACCATTTAGTATGATGTTAGCTGTAGGTTTTTAAACCAATATTCTCAGTTTATAAAGTTTCCCTCTATTCCTAATTTATTGTGACTCATCATGAACAAGTGTTGAATTTTTTGAAATGCCTTTTCATCAGTTGATAAGATCCTGTGGCTTTTCTTCTGTAGCCTGTTGATGTGGTAGATTACCTTGAGTTTTGAATATTGAACCAGCTCTTTATCCTTGGAGGAAAGCCCCTTTTGTTTGTGGGGTGTGTTTCTTTTGCTATATTATGGTATTCCATTTACTAGCATACGCTGAGCAATTTTTGTCTAAATTCATGAACAGTATTGATCTGTAGTTTTGTTTTGTTTTGTTTACTGCCTTTGTCTGTGTGTGGCATGGGTAATAAGTGTTATCTCCTCTTCTATTTTTTGGAAGAGATTGTGTAGTATTGGTGTTACTTCTTTTAATGTTTGGTGGAATTCTCCAGTGAAACCATTTGGGGCTGGAAATTTTTCTTTTGGATTTTTTTTTAACAAATTAATTTTATTGGTACATATTAATAAAGCATAAATCCATCCAAAGTGTACAATCAGTGGTATTCAATATAATCACATAGTTGTGCATTCTTGGATGCTTTTTAATTATTTTATTTAATAGATATAGAACAATTTATAGTATCCATTTCATATTGGGTGAAGTTTAATAGTTTGTTCGTTTTGAGTAATTGTTCTATTTGACCTAAATTTTCTAATTTAATTTTATAGAATTGTTTGAAATATCCCCTTATTATCCTTTTGATGACAGCAGGATCTGTGTGTGTGTGTCCTATTTTATTTCTGATAATGGAAATGTGTGTCAGCTCTTTTTCTTTTCATCAGTCTTCTTAAACAATAGACAATTTTATTGATCATGTCTGTTCTCAGTTTTACTAATTTCTGCTCTTTATTATTTCTTCTACTTGCTTTGATTTATTCTTTCTAGTTTCTTGATATGACGCCTAGTTTTTTTTCTTTTCTAATGTAAGCATTTAACGCTATAAATTTTACTCTTTGCACTATTTTAGCTCCATCCCACAAATTTTATATGTTTTAATTACATTTTCATTCATTTCTAAATATTTCTTGATTCCTTTTGAGACTTCCTTTCTGGCCCATGGATTATTTAGAAGTATGTTGTTTAATCTCCAAGTGTTTGTAATATTTCCTATAAGCTTCCTGTTTTTGATTTCTAGTTTGTTTCATGTTTGGTTGGTCTGATCACATACTCTGTGTGATTTCATGACATTTTGATTTTTTGAGGTTTGTTTCATGACCCAGGATGTGATCTGTCTTTCTTACTGTTCCATGATTGTTTAAAAAGCATGTGTATTCTGCTGTTGTTGGGTAGAATGTTCGATAAATGTCTATGAGATCCTGATGGTTGATGGTATTATTCAGATTTCTGTATCCTTGCTGATTTCTGTTTAGTATTTCTACCAATTGCTGAGAGAGAGGTGTTCAAGTTCCTAAGTATAATTGTGGAATTGTCTCGTCCTCCTTTTATTTCTATAAATTTTTGCTGCTTGTATTTCAAAGCTCTGTTGTTTGGCACATACACATTTAGGATTGCTGTGTCTTGGTGTATTACCCTTTTATTGTTATGTGATGTTTACCTTTGCTCCTATTCATTTTCCTGGCTCTGAAGTATACTTCAGGTATCCAATATTAATATAGCCATTTCTGTTTTTTGTTTTGTTTTGTTTTGTTTTGTTTAATATTTTCATGGTTTATCTTTTTTTCATCCTTTTCTTTTCAGCCTACCTATATCCTTATATTTGAAGTAAATATCAACAGTATACATTCAGGTCATGGTTTTTATCCATTTTGTAAATTTCTGTCTTTTAAATTGATATATTTAACTATTTACATTTAAAATAATTCTTGATATGTTAGGGCTTAAGTCTGCCAGTTTATAATTTGTTTTGTTTGTTCCTTATGTTTCTTGTTCCTCTGTTGTTTTTGTTTTGTTTTGCCTTCCTGTGTGTTACTTTAACATTTTTTTAGAATTCCATTTTGATATAGATAGATAATGTTATTGATTGACTTTATCTCTGTTTTGTTGTTATTTTGTTTGTTTTGTTTTGTTTTTAGTGGCCACTCTAGGTGTTACAATATACAGAATTTATCAATAGCTACTGTTATAAATATTGTAACACTATGAAATATGGAAAAGTTACGCACATTTGGTCCCTTTACACTCCCCATTCTTTTACTGTAATTCTTATAGATTTACTCTGCATACATTGAACACCATAGTGGAAGATGTTTTAATTTTTCTTTTAGCTGTCAAACCTTTTAAAAAATTCATGAGGAGGATAATCTGTTTTCCTCTACTTTTATCCATTCCATTGTTCTTCTTTCTTGAAATCCCAAGCCTTGTTCTATTAACATATCCTTTCCATCTGGAGGACTTCTAGCCTTTCTTTTTGGGTAGGTCTGCTAGTTAGTGACAGATTTTCTTTGTTTTATTTCATCTGAAACTGTCTTTGTTTTCCCTGTATACCTAAGGGATAATTTTGTGGGATATAGGATGTGGATGCAGGCAGTTCTTCTAGGACTTGATAAACTTTCTCCTGGCCTCCATGGATTCAGATGAGCCATGGCTGCCATTTGAACCATTGTTTCCCTATACATAATGGGTCATTTCTAGCTAGCTTCTTTTGAAATGTTTTTCTTTATAGTGTCAAGAAGTTTGATTGCAATGTATCCTTATGTGGAATTTTTTAGGGGAGGTTATCCTATTTGGTGTTTGCTCAGCTTTTTGAATCTGTAGATGTATGTCATTTGCCAAATTTGAGGGATTTTCAACCATTACATATCCAAGTATTTTTTCAACCTACTCTCCTCTCTGGGACTCCAATAGCAAATGTTAGGTCTTTTATTATTATTCCACAATAACTCTTCTTGTTATTTTCCCTTTTCTGTTTTAGTCTCTCTTGCTTGCTTGTTCAGATTAATTTCTGTTGATTCTTCTTTAAGGTCACAGATTCTTTCCTCTGTCATCTCCAGTCTATTATTGGGCTTGTCCAGTGAGTTTTCATTTTGGTTATTGTATTATTCACTTGCATAATTTACACTTTGTTCTTTTTTACATCTTTCATTTCTTGAGTTTATAATGCCAAAGGAAAACTCTGACAAAACAATGTAGTCCAGAGTTATGGTTCTTTGGTGCTTTGTCTTGATTTTAGAATAGAAACCCTAAATTATCTTGAGAAATGTTAGGCCTAGAGTCTTCTATATAAGGATCCACAAACATTTCTCAGTACTGGGCTTATAACTGAGTGTGGTCTGCAGGTTACTTAAAAGCTTTGCTCTTGGCGAGCAGGTGCAGCTCAGTGTTTGAGCACCTACTTCACACGTAAGAGATCCCAGGTTCAATCCCTGATACCTCCAGAAAAAGAAAAAAGTTTTTTCTCCGGGTTGATTTCTATATAGAATTCCACTGCTCTTTTTTTTTTTTTTTTTTTTTTAAGATTTATTTATTTACTTTATCCATTTTAAACGCCCCCTTCCCCCTTTGCTGTTTTGTGTCCATTCGCTGGGCAATTTCTCTGTGTCTGTTTCCTGCCATCTCTTCTCATCCTTCTCCTCCAGTCTTCACCAGGATTCGATCCTGGAGACCTCCAATGTAGGAGAGAGGTGGTCTGCCACCTGCGCCACCTCGGTTCCTGGTTTTCGGAGCTTTCAGAGCATCTCGTCTTGTCTCTCCCCTGTTACGTCATCATCTTGCTGCATGGCTCCCGGGGACTGGCAGCTCACCGGCACACAGAGCCTGACAGCCCATGTGCCTTCTATATATATATTGTTTTTATTTTACTGGGAGGTCCCGGGAATCGAACCCAGGTCCCTCCATATGGCAGACGGATGCCCAAGCATTTGAGCCACATCCGCCCCCCTCCACTGCTCTTTAAACCTTGTTATAGCCTCAAAGGAGAAGGGATCCCTCTTCTTCCAGGGTCACCTTTCCTCTCTGTTGTTGGACACATCTTTTTCCAACTTGTCTAGGAACTCTTTAACTTTGTTTATACTGACATTGCTTGGCCTTTAACTTCTTCCTGTGGATCAGTTCTTGTCCCCATAATCTGTATATAAGGTCATCTCCAGTCTCAGTCCCAACCTCCTTCCACTCTGCATGTCCACCAAGCTCTGTCCTTGCCTTCTCCCTCTTCTCTCATTGACACACCTCATGAAAGTGTTCTGTATGCTTCCTGTTTCTACCACCTCACATCCCTTTCATTCCATAGATGACTACAGAATGTCTTCCATTTCTGTCTTCTGATGTAAGCAAGCCTCAGATCCCTTTGCACCTTACCCCTGAATTTGACCTTAATCCTGTTGCCATGTCTCCGACTTGGAGGTCCTTTCCTGGATCCTGTAAGTTCCTGCCTTTTCCCTTCACAGGCTCCATGTCTTCCTTCCATCTGTTAAACATTTTTGCTTCCAAGGATTTACTCTTGGCCACTGCTTTTGTTACTTGGCATACCACACTCAGCCTGTGTGCATGCATCATACAACTATGCCCATGGCCATATAATCTCAAGAGCAAGCAAATACATAATATTACTTTGTATCAGTCACTGTTCTGAATGCTAAGCACACATCAATTCTTTTAAGCTTTGCAATTCTTATGTGGTAAGTAGTGTTGCTAGCCCCATTTTATAGATCCAGAAACTGAGGCACAAAAAGGTAAAGGAATTTTCCCACAGTTGCATGATCAGAAGTGTGCAGCTAGGAATGTGGGTCCAAGTTATCTGGTTCCAGAATCCTTGCTCTTAACCATTTTAATATATTGACTCTTAATAGGATGAGTTTTTGTTTTCAGGGTCGCCATGTGCTTTTTTTTTTTTTTTTTTTAACCAGGAGGTCCCGGGGATGGAACCCGGGTCCCTCCATATGGGAGACGGACGTCCAATCAGTTGAGCCACATCCGACCCGCCATGTGCTTTAACTAAAATTGGATCAAACATGCTCACTTTCCTGCAACTTTTCAGATTGAGTGAAGTAAACCAAACTCATTCTTTTTAATGGCTGCATATTATTTGGTATCTTTGTGTAGAAAATAGATAATGTCTGGGTGTGATGGAGTGGGGGTCGAGAAAGACTAAGGCATGTGTTTGGTTTTAGACTTTGAGTTTGAGGTGCTTAAGAAACATCTTAGTGAATCCCGCTACCTTCTGCCTTGTTGTCTAAGACACCTCACAGTCACCTTTCCTTTTTCCTTTCATCATCCTCACATTCAGCCAGTTTCCTTTTTGCTTCTTAGTAGATGCTCAATATACATGTTTTAGTGAATGGCTGCGCACGTCAGGTTATTTCTGTCATGGTGTCTGTTCCCTCTCAGAGTGTTCACCGCAAAGCTGTGTGTATAGGTGCTGCCATATTCGGCATATGTTGCTCTTCAAGAGGGTCTTCACAAGTTCTGTGTGGCCATTGGGGTTAATTGTAAAATCATAGAAATCATAGTGACTGATGGAGCCAGGGGTCCTTGATGATTAGCTGCGAAGACTCACAGGACTCAGCATATTGTCGCACTCATGCCTTGGATTTATGGCAGTGAAAATATAAAGGAAAATCAACCAAGGGAAAAGGCATGTGGGGTAAAGTCCACAGGCACACAGGAAACCTGGTACAATCTTCAAGAGTTCTGTCCCAATGTAGTCACACACAGCATGCTTAATTTACCCTCCCTCTAGTTGTGACAGTACATGTGAAATGTCTTCCAGGAAGGCTCATTAGAGATTCCGCCCGGGTGTTTACTGGGGGCTGATCGCATAGGCACTCTTTGTCAAGCATGCACTAAAATCCCAGGCTTCCAGATGGAAAGCAGATGTTCAGCATAAACCACATTGTTAGCACAGTTTTGGCACAGTTGACCTACTCATTTCTGAGAATGGAGCAAAACTTCCCAAAATTAAGGGCCCAAATGCCAGCCAAGGGCAAAACCTTGCAAGCTCAGAGGATAGCAGTGTCAGGCCTGCTATGATAACTCTTCTCCACAATGACTTAAATGTGACTAAAATGCTGGGTAAGTTCAAATTTCTGTAACGGACATTAAGCAAATACAGTTGCCTACAACAACAACAAAAGAATACTTTCTTTGAGGTGAGTGGTCTTAACTGTAAAGCATTGTAGCTAAAAAAAGTTCACTAAAACAGTGGAACTTCTTACAAACTAAGCAGGATTTAATTTAGTGGAGATAAGGTACTGAAGAAGTCTAGTAAGATAGGACGTTGCCTCTCCCTAAGATAAATATATTCTCCATGGCTGCAAGTGATAAGATTTGCAAATACCCTAACATTCACATTTATCTCTGTAAAGATGTAATGACAAGTTCAGTGCTGTGTATTTCCATAGCATGTGTGTTAGCACTTTATTTTCCTCTCTCTCTTCCCAATATTGAAACTTGGAGCTTCTGGCTTCATCTATATTTTCAACTAAGAGAATTAAGAAATATGGGGTGTATAAAGATTTCTGCATAATTGCAGATAACTTGAGATTGGAGAGTGTGTTCTTGCAGACATCAGTTATATTCATGGATGAGTCGGTGAGTTTCATTTGGAGTTGGCCCCAGCTGAGAGGGCCCTCAACAGAAACATGATACTGGAGACCTATGGGAACCTCATCTCTGGAAAAGGGCAGCTCCGCTTTTAATCAGCGTCTAGCCTTCAGAAGGCCTTTCCTCTCTCAATTTTGGGAAGCTGGTATGTTTCTGGAATGCTAATGTGATGTCCTTGAGTTTTAAGTTCTAATGGTTTTTAATCTTTTTCGTCACAGGTATATTATACATGTCATAGGTGAAAGGTCTCAGCTAAATTGTAAGAGGGAAGTTTATTTTGCCTCCTTTGCAGCAATATCAGGAACAAGGGCCCTGGAAACAGGCTCCAGGTATACTTCCTGACCCAGCTCTTAGCTAACTGGGTGACTTTTAAAAAATTCCTAATCACTCTGATCCCCTTTTATTCGGAAATCCACCTCACTGTAGCTAATACATTTTAAGACTTTGGCAAAGCAAATAGCCATTTTAATGTCATTTTCAAAGAACCAGCATGTCAGTGCACCAAAGCATATATGAACTTTAAGTTCAAACAAAGTGGAGAGCCGTGGATGGAGGAGGGAAAAAATGCCAAGGAGGGGTTCTAAGGGTGAGTTAGTAGAAAAGGGATAGTTGAGGGACTGTGTGAAAGTAAAATCCCATTTATCTCAAGAGGATTTGATAGTTTGGGAAGGTAGTTCCAGAAGCGTTTCTCATAAGCCGTGACCTATGAAAATGGCTAAGCTCAACTAATCAACTAAATACACAACACTTTTGGATGACATTCCTGTGTCATTTCTCCAATTTTGGGTGGTTTCAAAGAAAAAAATGCCCCTCTTTCCTGTATGTTGTCTTCCAGCCCTGTCTACATCATTGGTGGCTTTGTTTTCTCGATGATTCTTCCTTTCAGAGGTAGCCTTATCACAGGCCCCATACTTAAATGTTCAGGACTTTTGTATTGGGGTCCTCTTTCAACAAGTTTGCTACTCTTTTCTAGTTGCCATGTCCCTCCTTTTGGGCCTAAGGCTTCACACTTAAAAGTACTTCTAACTTCATCTTTTATTGGTCCTTGGAAACTCACTGCCCTGTATCCATCCTAGATTCTCCTGACTTTTGCTTTAGATGTCATCACTATTGCCTACAGGCCCATTTTTCTTCTGCATGTGCTTTCACCCTTCCTGAGATGCCCTCTCACCTTTGCTTTAGTGACAGACATTGTCCCAGTGATTTTGCCTGTCTGGCTTCCCCAACTTTTGCTGCTTCAGTTTTTTTTCCCCTCTCTCCTTTAAACTGAGGAAGCCCATGGGACTGTTTTACACGATGTAATATTTCCAGCTCACCATCAACTCTTTCTTGCTTACCTCCCAAACCTCCACTCTACCTTGTAAACCTCCTTGCTACAACATGCCACCCTCTACTGCTGTGGCCAAGGTCAGTAGCAACTCTGAAGTCTATAAATCTTTTTCTTTCTTGGTCCATCAGCAGAATTTAATCCTGTTAACCACTCCATTCAAACTACTTTTTTTTTTTCCTTTTTATTTTTATATCACTCTACTGGTTTCCTCCTCTTTTTGGTGCTTTGTTTTGTTCTTTTGTACTTTCTTTCTTTGCTAACTCTTCCACCTCTGGCACCCATTCGATGTTGAAATTTCTAAAGACTCTGCCCCAGATCCTTTTTTTCTGTATATGCTGTCTGTGGGTCTTAGCTACACCTTTGGCTTCAGTTATCTTCTTTACTTTGAAGACGGTGTAATTTTATTTTCCAAATCCTCATCTCTCCTTGGAGCTCTAGGCCTGAATTTCCAGTTGTCTTTTTCTGTCCCTGGTTGGATGTTTCAGAGATACTCGGCCTCCACATGACCTACATGAAATTAAATGGTCTCCACGTCTCACTGATTCTGATCCACTTTGTTTCACTTTCACTAAAGATAAATGGCATTGTTAAGAAAGCAGAAACCCCAACTCATTGTTAATTCATTCTCCTCAGCTCCTGTGTACACTCGGAAACAGTTGTGTCATTTTACCTTTTAAATATCTCAAATCTGTCCACCTCTAACACCTCCCTAGTTCATGTTTGAGCATCTGTCACCTCAAGTAGTTCCTTAACTTTCTGAACTGGGTCTTCTTTTATCCACATTTCCTCTCTCCAATCCATTCTCCACACTAAAGTGAGATGCTACTCAGATTTGATTGAGTACTCTGCTTTCTACACCTTTCCTGAAAACTGTTCATGAGAACTCTTACTCCCCTCTTCTCTCTTCACTTGCTCTTCCCTTTTCCTATCTGCCACAGGGCCCTCCCACTGCCCACTTTGCCCAGTTAATGCTTTTTACATTTCATCTCAAAGAGTACTTCCTCATCTAGGTCATAACATTTCTTCCATGGTTATTTTACCACATCTAGATGGTTCATGGTACGTCATATATGCTCAGATGTGTTAAGTGAATGCAGAGATGAAAGAGTGGTCATTTTGACAAGTGAGACAATCAGGATCAGCAAAGGGAAAAGGTACATGGGCCAAAGTCCAGGAGAAGCCAGTCACAAGCTTCCATGTTTACCCTCCCAGTGGACTTGGCATTGGGACTTGCTTGTTCTCTCAGTAATGATGTACGGCAACACGTGAAATATTGCCATCCAGGGAACTCGCCTGAGCTTTGATGCCCGAGACTTACTAGGTGCACGCAGCACCTACGTGACAGGTCTTAGCTATTCAGCCTTAACACCCAGAGAAGCCTCACTCATACAAAAGCACTTTTATCAGGGAAGGTATTCCAGAGGCTCAGAGGTTTCACTCCCAGGAGTGGTAAAGGGCCAGTCCATTCTTTGGAGTGTGCAGTTTGAGCAACCCAACCCTGGTGTGTGCACCATTTACTACACAGTCCACAGTCCATTCCCTTGACCTTGGCCTAGGCTTACATGATCATATCATTTATCATGATAAATGGGCATCAGCATCTATCATGGTGTTTGTATAACATACAGAAACAGTATCAGTGCAACTATGCCTGACATTTAAGGCACCCGGATGAGATTTAAAGAGCTAACTAATCCATCCTATAAAGCCATCGCATACATCTTCGTATTTTTATACCAATTGGATTATGCATTTCTCCCTTTGATCTACCTTTGTTTTACCTTGTGATAAACTTGTTTAGCATAGAACTAAGCAGATGGTTAGCTAAATCCAGCTCTTCGTCAGGCCAGTCATTTTCCATCAGTTTTACCTCTAGATGGGGTTTTACCTCAGTCTCTCAAAAGATCAGCTGAGCATCAACATATTCATTCCTCTTGCACCATTTGAGGCACAAGATACCAACAACTGTCCTGTCTTTGGACAAGAACAAGACTGCAGACAGCTTTGGGTCAGATTCCCCAGGAGGAAGGCCCTACACACAGCAAGTAGACTACATTGACTGCTGCCGGTAAAAATGGGAGGCCCCAACAAAAATATTTTTTCTCTGATCTGGCCTTTGTAAACTTTGTAGAGGATGCAAATGCTCAAAACATGATACTAGGGCTGGAAGAGAACATGCTGTACCAATTTGGACACCCAATTTACATGTCTTCAGACCAAGCAACACACTCTACAGCCTATAGTGTCTTTAAAAGGGGCAAAGAACTATCACACCAAATGGGCATATCATGTTCCATATCATCCTCAGAGTAGCTGTTTGATAGAGATTTGGAAAGGATGGTTAAAACATGGCCTCAGCCTGGGACAAGTAAGGCTAAGGGAGGCCTCTGGCACATTCAAACCAAGTTAAATCTAGGTGTGACTACCACTCATCTGACCGAGTATATGGGGAACCCAACATTTTGGGGTACAAAGCATGTCTTTACGCTTTGGTCATTTGTACACTATGGCCACAACATGCATGATGGAGGAAAAAATGTTAGGAGAGGTGGGTACCAAACTAGGCATCACAGGACAAGCTGGATTTTCTTTTAATGAGTGTCTTAGTTTGCCACAGGGCTGCTGAAGGAAGTACCAGAAGTGGGTTGGCTTTTATTTCTTTGAAAGTGTTTTTTTTTTTTTTTCCCCTCTTTGGTTTGGCTTTTATAATGGGAATTTTATTTGGGAAATCCTACAGATCCAAGGCTGTGAAATGTCCAGACCAAGGTGCCATCAGAGATGCTCCCTCATCAGAGTCAGCTGCTGACACTCTCCACGTGTCGCCACGTGGTGGTCAGGCATATAGCAGGGTCTTCTCAGCCGTGAGCTGCTTCGTGGGCCCAGCCTCTTGGGGGCTCCATGTGCCAGCTTCGGCTGCTAGTGATCCTCAAGGCAGGGTAAAGATGGTGGTGGCTCTGTCCTGTGTTCCCTTTAATAATATCAGACCCGGCAAGAGCGTGGAGACTCTGCCTGAGGCACGCCTCACTGACACAGCCCGATCAAGAGGGTCTCACCCACAGAAGTGGGTTAGTTCAGAGTCAATCAATTTGGGATTCGCAAAAGAAACTCAAACTGTCACAATGAGGAACACATTTAGAGGGGAAATTTTTTAAAACTAGAATAAGCACAGTAGAGGAAATTCTTTTCCAGGAGGAAGACAAGTCAGCCTGGAAACAGGATGAGGCTTTAGTGAAGTGGCTCCTTCTAGGACCCAGCGTTAGGAAAAGAGCTTGTACCCTGACCAAACAGGATCTCTTGGCTGTTTTAATACATTGGAGGCCAAAGTAGTCATGGGGCAATAGCCTCCCACCCCAGCAGCTGAGGCTTGTGTGACAAACCTATGGAAGTTCTCTAGGAGCACAGCCACACACTATGACTGTCCGTGTTCCAAGAACAAGTCAGAATAAAATACCCTAAAATACGGTTAACAGGGATAGGAATTACTCTCAATACCACCTGTGTCCCGCCACATATAACAGCACGCAGTGGAAACCAGTCTCAGTAGAAGCCTATCGACCGAGGTGAATGGTCCTGTCCCAAATTAACCTGAAACCCAGAAATACAGAATCACAGCCAACTGTACAGTTGTCTGTCCATACTAATATCTTGTACATGGGACGGGTCAATTCTGTTGGGAGGCATAACAAATGCCTCTCAAATTTTTACTTGTTTTATAATGAAATTAAATTGTTCCTCCATGACCGTACTGTGATATGGTGTGACACTGGTGTTGATGATAGAATTCAAGTACTTAATGTAAATAAGTCATATAATATTGATACTGGTGATCAAATGTATTGGGAGACTAAGTTAAAGCTAAAGCTTCCCAATGTCCACTCACTTCATGGATCCAGATAGCCACCTCAAACTAGTGCATCAGGCTATCCCCTCGCTGGTTCCAATCATCTTTAAAAAAAAAAACAATTTATTGAAGTATATCATTCCTACATGAACAAACATAAACTATAAATGTTCAGTAAACGTTGTGATCTTACAAAACAAACATGCATAACATCATACAGGGCTCCCACACAGCACCCCCCTCAAACACCCTGCATTGTTGTGAAACATTTGTTAACAAATCATGAAAGCATTGTCAAAGTTTTACTACTAACTATAGTCCATATATTATTTCCCTATACATTTTTTAAGGATTTATTTGTTTTTATCCACTTTTACCGCCGTTTTTGCTGTTTCTGTGTCCATTCACTGGGCAACTCTCTGTGTCCATTTCCTGCCCTCTCTTCTCATCCTTCTCCTGTCTTCACTGGGATTTGATCCTTAGAATCTCCGATGTGGGAGACAGTCATCCTACTGCCTGCACCACCTTAGTTCCTGGTTTTTCAGTGCGTCTCGTCTTGGCTCTCCCTTGTGTCACTCTCCTGTTACGTCATCATCTTGCTGCGTGGCTCACAGGGCCTGGCGGCGCATCTGCGCATGGGACCTGGTGGCCCATGAGCCTTCTATATTTTTCTTTCTTTTTTTTTTTTTTTTTTTTACTGGAAGGTCCCAGGAGTCAAACCTAGGCCCCTCCATATGGGAAACGGACACCCAACCACCCGAGCCACATCCGTCCCCCTGCTGTATCTCTTAAGGTTGACCAAAGATACCCAAAGTTACAGTCATTTCCCCCTCAGGATGGTCATATAATAAATCAGGCTTAGTTTATCACCAGCATTCCAAAAACCAGACCTAGGGAGAAAAACTAGGTCTGGGGACACATGGATGGTTTTAACATAGCGAATGTTTAGCCTACCCTGATTATCACAAAATCAGGGCAGCAAGAATACTCACACCAATCATCTTCCATTCCTGGAAGGGGATTCTTCTAATGGCCATCAGCATATCCTAATTTAATGCACTTCTGAAATGTCCCTAGGGCTTCCCTTTAATAGTCTACCTGCATCCCTTTAATAGTCTAGCTTTCCACTGCCCATCTACTTGGCCATATGGCCATGGGTCATGAGTCGGTAAACACACAAACACAGGGGTGCATACTGTTCAATTCTCCCATCACTGCAAGGAAAATAAATAGCTTGAGCTGATTTGGCCTTTCCTTCTTCAATCAGAATTTCCCATCAGTCGGTCAGAGTATAGCAGCTTTCCAAATAGAGTGGCATCTGTATGCCTCAGAACTGCCATCTGTAAACCAAGCAGTTTTTTGTTGGTCAATCAGAGCTGTTCACATGGCAACACCCGTATGCCAATAGGAACCAGAAGAACCTCAGGTGATTCCAAAGTCAGCCATAGAGGAAAAGAGGTTGCCTGCTCATGACACAGTATGTTCCTTCTTGCATTCTTCTAGTAGCCTATTCCTATAAAAGCCATTTCCATTTTTATGCAACTCTTTTGGTCAATACATTCCCTACTACAGTGTTTCTATATCACCCAAGACATTGTGGATATTTCAAGTTTTAAGATTATGCACTTCAGTCACAGCTATGATTTCAATTAGTGCTCAAAAATAAGCCAATAATTTCCTCTCAAATTGCATATACTGTACCATCATGTCTGAAAATTTTCTGGTCCGAAATCCCCATGTCACTGCTGGGTAGCACTTGCTGGCTTTTGCCATAAGTTTCAGGCTGCATAAGTGCAAGTAGCAGGCCCTTCCGGAATCATCTGTGAACGTGGATCACAAGAGAACAAAGACACTGACTGAGTCACAGCTTTTTGCAATTCAGAATACCCTACTCTCGTTCAAGCCCCCATTCATATATATGCTTTTTCAAGGAATTTTATGGATAGAAACTAGCAGTGTTCCCAGGTATGGGAATATATGTCCCCCAAAATCCAAAAAACCCCACCAGGTGCTATGCTTCTTAGTTCCAGGGGTAGACAATAACAGCAGTTTATTCTTAGTTGCCTCTGTAATGGCACAGGTGGCTGCTACCCAGTTTTTTCCTAAGAATTTCACCCTTTGGTTGGGCCTTTGGATCTTTGCTGGATTCATCAACCAGCCTCGGTTAGTTATGTATAACCCCTGCATTTAAATGAGTTCTAGCTTGTTCTCCAGTTTCTCATCTCATCACAGTATCATCTTTGTAAAAGTATTACTTCACTCAGAATCTGCGTCAAGTCCAAATCCCTCCTAACAAAATTATGACAGTAAGCTGGTGAATTCAAATAACTGTGGCAATACAGAAACCTAACTTACATTTTTCATTTATGGAGACAAAGTGTGGTTGGTTCTTTTCTGAGAGCAAGATTGTGATCAACGCATTTACAAGATCCACTACTGAATACCAACTCCTTTAGCATGCTGTACATTTTGCACTGTTGAAACCATATCAGGGACTGCCAATGCTACAGATGGGTACTACTTTATCTAAGCCTCAGTAATCTATCAGTCTTCATGAGCTATCCACATTTTTCACTGGCTACACAGGGCTCTTGCACAGGCAGCTTGTTTCCCCTCCCCCCCAAGATGGCTCCCTTGTCTGTCTGCTCATTGTCTCTGCTTGTTGTGTCTGCTCATTGTGTCCGCTCGTTGTCTGCTCATCTTCTTTAGGAGGCACCGGGAACTGAACCCAGGACCTCCCATGTGGGAGGTGGGAGCCCAACTGTTTGAGCCACATCCGCTCCCCACACGCAGTTTTTATTTGCTATGAGTGCTCCAGCTTCTCAGGTGTCACTATAGTTTAAATCTCTCTTCATCCACCAGGTATTCTATACTAGTTCAAGCAGTTCTATAGGATCCAACTTTTTAGCATATTCAATCATATTTAGCATATTCAATCAGCATTGGGTGAACTCACATGCCTTTTGTTTTACAATAGTAGGCAGGGGAAGTATCCCCAGTCATATGAATCGCTTCAGTCTGTCCCTTCCCTGAGTGATGCATCTCAGATAAAGGTGGGCTTGCTGTGGCTAAAGTTTAGGTGAGGCCCCTGAACGCTGTGGTCCGCTTCCTCGGCTGTTGTCCAGTAGTGGCTTCCAAGTGGCCATCTTCAGGATTACTGGGCCTCAGAAGCATAGTAGCACAGTCTGGAAACCACTGTTCTAAGCTACCATTTTTTTCTGAGACTTTCCTGACAATGTGAAACTCAACACTCCCTATTTCAAGTCCATCTAATCTTGTTCTTTCATGATCCTTCAAAACACTGTCCTGTTTTGCCTTTCCAAAGTGATTTCTCTTTTCCAACCTCCAAAATGTCACCACTGAACCATTTCATTTAAGATCTCCTCCATACACGTGAAATTCTTTGCTGAATTTGTCTTTGATTACTTCAGTTTTTACGTTCTCAAGCCTGTATCACTTTCTCTTATCTCTGAACTCCATCCCATCTACATCTACATCACTGAAATCTTTAAATAAATAAATAAATAAATAAATAAAACACCACTACATTTTATACTTACTCTCCCACATCATGCTAAGACTTTAAATAGATTATTTTATTTAGTTCTCAAAAATTTTTATGTATGTTAAATACTAGTATTATCACTCCTTTTTACAGACAAAGAAACTGAGCTTGGAAAGGGTGCATTGTTTCCCCAAGATTACAGAGATTAATATAAATCCAGGCAGTGAGTCCCTGAAGTCTGCCCTTTGCCTTCCTCCCGGGGTGGCCCGGGGCTGATTCCTGCCAGGCTTGGGTACTATCTGGTCCGAGGGGACTGAGTCTGGGGAAAGGGCTGTTAGAGGATGGGTTGAGCCTGGAGGACTCTAAATGTACCTGCGGAACTTTGGAGGTGTACATGCACTTTCCCCCATACCTTCAAGATGAGGGTAGATGGTGCTTCTTATGGCTATGAGCATTTGCACCGACCTTTTAATTCCATCTTCCCTTAAATACAAGCAAGCAAACAACAACAACAACAACAAAACTGCGAGGTTGATGTTTTTGTTCCAATTTTTCAGAAGTGAAAACTGAGAAACCCTAATTTCTGGAACCCATTATTTCATTATGTTCTTATGTGCCGGATGTGAGTTGGGTTTTTAGTGTCTGATGAGGTGTGGGAGGAAAGAATATTTCCATTTCCTTACTTGAGTTTTAATTACTAGAGTATTAGAGTTACAGCTAAAAATATTTTTTCCTTAAACACAATATACAAGTTATATATATGAATATATAGTCATTATATATTTGGTAATTCTTTTAAAATTAAAATAATTCTCTTGTTCAATTGGTTCATACATTTGAAGGTAAAATTCACAATGGAAACAATGCCGTTTGTGAGATCAATTAGTTAAATGATTGTAGACATTTCAAACTTCCAGTTCAAATTAGGACAGATTGTTTCAATCCTTTATAGGTATAAGTAACAGAATTACAATGTCTAATCCCCTTCCCTTCCCCAACCCCTGACAACCACAGGTCTGTTCTCGATATCTATAATGCAATCATTTTGAGTATGTTAGGTAAATGGAATCATACACTCTGTAACCTTTTGAGATTAGCTTTTTTATTTAGCCTAATATCCTGAAAATCCATTTAGTTGTGTGAATTATATTTGTTGCTGAATAGTAATCCATTTTATGAACTTACCACATTTTACTTAATCATTCCCCACTGAGGGACTTAGTATTTCATTAATTTCTTTTTTATTTTGTTGACTTTTATTATTTTACAATATATTAAAAAAAAAAAAAAAAAAAGTCTTCACAGTTGCCTTAACTGTTCTGTAAGATCTGCAATGAAAGAGCACTTAGAACACACAGACACCAGCTGTAAAACCTGCTTGTACTGAGTCATTATTACCAAAGGGATGCAGTTTTTAAAAATAAGCAGGTGTGGTGGCATTCCAATGATGGATATAGGCCATTATACATTTTGTCAAAACCTGTGAAATTGTGTGGAGCAAAGTGTAAACTATAATGTAAACTATAGCCCTTGGTTAGTACAACGTTTCACTATGTGATCATCAATTGTAACAAATATACCACACTAACGAAAAATGTTGTTTATGTGGGAAAGTGTGGAGGGGGAGAGGATGGGGTATATGGGAATCCCCTATATATATTTTTTCAAGTTAGTATATTTGTTTATTACAGAGTATTTTAGTTTGCTGTCTGCTAAAACAAATACTATATAATGGGTTGGCCTAACAATAGGAATTTATTGGCTCACGATTCCAGAGGCTAGAAGGCTTGTTTCCTCTCAGGTTTGCTGTCTTCTGCCTGGCCAGCAACCTTTGAGGTTTGGCTTTTCCATCACATGGCCATGCACATGGTGGAATCTACTTCTTTCTTCTCTGGGTTCCACTGACTTCCAGCTTCTGGCTGCTCCTCGTGGCTTTCTCTGTGTCCAATTCCCTTTGCTTTTAAGGACTTCAGCCATGTGGGATTAAAGCCCACCCTCTTCCAGTTTGGGCAGATCTTAACTAATACCATCTTCTAAGGCCCTATTTACAAATGGGTTCACATCCAAAGGACCTGGGGTTGGGAGCTGAACATGCCTTTTGTTGGGGACATAATTCAATCCCTACCACAGGGGTATGGGATAGCAATTCTAAAACTATGTGTATTTTGGCATTGAGGTGATAAATTCATATATTATGGATAATGAGATATCTTTTATCTGAGAATGCCTTGATTTTGCCTTCATTCCTAGAGGAGTTTTCATTGTGTATAGAATTATACATTGACAATTCTTTTCTTTCAGCACTTGAAAAACGTTGTGCCACTTGATTCTGACCTCTGTGGTTTCTAATGAGAAATCTGGTGTCATTCAAATTGTTTTTCCCCTTTAGCAATAAATCATTTCTCTCTGGCTGCTTTCAAGATTTTTTTCTTTGTCATTAGTTTTCAGAAGTTTGACTGTGATATGTATTGGCATGAATTTCTTTGGGGGATTTGATCAGCTTCTTTATCTTCTTTTTAAAAATCAATTTTATTGATACATATTAATAAAGCATACAATTTATCCAAAGTGTACAATCAGTGGTGTTTGGTATAATCACATAGTTGTGCATTCATCAGTTCAGTCATTATTAGAGCATTTTCATTATTCCAATAATAATAAACAAAAACAGACAAACAAACCAACAAGAAAATTCTTTGCCTCTCAATCTCTCTATGCTTCCCCTGCCATACAGAGCTGCTATTTCTGGCTATTCTTCCACAATTATTTATTTGTTTATTAATAAGTTTTATTGAGATATATTCACATACCACATGATCTATCTGAAGTATATAATCAAAGGCTATTAGTATAATCACAATGGTGTGCATTCATCACCACAAAAAATTTTAGAATAATTTCATTACTCCAAAAAGAAAAACTCCACACCACTTAGCAGTCCTTCCCCAGCCCTACATAACCAGTAATCTAATTTCATTTTTATAAATTGATTTATATTTACATTTTATGTAAATGGAATCTTACAATATGTAGTACTTTGTGTCTGGTTTCTTTTTTATTTTTTTTTTAACTTTATTTTGCACATTTAATAATTGAAAATATAAACAATTAAAAACTAAAAAGTAAACAAAGATGAATAAATACATGCATTTCTCAATTAAATGTACTGGATACATATAAACTTTTTTAATTTTTATTTTATTTATCCTCCCTTGCTGCTTGTGCTCACTATGTCCATTTGCTTTGCATTTTTCTGTGTCTGCTTGTCTCCCTTTGTTGTGTCATCTTGGTGCACCAGCTCACCACGCCACACAGGCCGTCAGCTCACCGCGCCAAGTGGGCCAAATTGCCTTCACCAGGAGCCCCGAGAATTGAACCTGGGGCCTCCCATATGGCAAATGGGAGCCCAACCAATTGAGCCACAGACGCTTCCCTAAACTTTTTTTTTAATCAAACAATATCTTACACAATATATTTGGTTCATAGTAATGCATTCACACAGTATTTGTCCTTTTGTGTCTGGCTTGCTTCACTCAACATAATGTCCTCCAGGTTCATCCATGTTACCATATGCTTTACGACTTCATTTCTTCTTTTTTTTTTTAAGATTTTATTTATTTATTCATTTATCCCCCCCCTGCTGCTTGTGCTCGCTGGGTCAGCTAACCACGCCGGGCGGGCGGACTTGCCTTCACCAGGAGGAGCCGGGAACCGAACCCGGGGCCTCCCATACGGCAAACGGGAGCCCCACCGATTGAGCCACAGCCGCTTCCCACTTCATTTCTTCTTACACCTGCATAATATTCCATCGTGTGACTAGACC
The DNA here is from genome assembly GCA_026826555.1 of Tolypeutes matacus. Lineage (NCBI taxonomy): Eukaryota > Metazoa > Chordata > Mammalia > Cingulata > Chlamyphoridae > Tolypeutes > Tolypeutes matacus. Next base: position 765,249 of record JAKSZT010054317.1, read on the forward strand.
ACAGTTTGTTTATCCATTCATCTGTTGATGGACACCTGGGTTGTTTCCAACTTTTGGCAATGGTGAATAATGTGGCTATGAACATCGGTGTGCAGATGTCTGTCGGTGTCACTGCTCCCAGTTCTTCTGGGTATATACCCAGTAGTGGTATTGCAGGGTCACGTGGCAAGTCTATATTCAACTTCTTTAGGAACTGCCAAACAGTCCTCCATAGTGGTTGTACCATCCTGCATTCCCACCAACAGTGAAGAAGTGTTCCTATCTCTCCACATCCTCTCCAACACTTGTAGTTCTCATTTTTTTTTAACTTTATTTTGTACATTTAATAATTGAAAACATAAGCAATTAAAAACTAAAAAGTAAACACAGATGAATAAATATATACATTTCTCAATTAAATGTAATGGATACATGTAAATTTTGTTGTTGTTTTGTTTTTTGTTTTTTGTGAATCAAACAATATTTTACACAATATATTTGGTTCATAGTAATGCATTCATACAGTATTTGTCCTTTTGTGTCTGGCTTGCTTCACTCAACATAATGTCCTCCAGGTTCATCCATGTTGCCATATGCTTTATGACTTCATTTCTTCTTACAGCTGCATAATATTCCATCGTGTGAATAGACCACAGTTTGTTCATCCATTCATCTGTTGATGGACACCTGGGTTGTTTCCAACTTTTGGCAATCGTGAATAATGTGGCTATGAACATCGGTGTGCAGATGTCTGTTCGTGTCACTGCTCTCAGTTCTTCTGTGTATATACCCAGTAGTGGTATTGCAGGGTCACGTGGCAAGTCTATATTCAACTTTTTTAGGAACTGCCAAACAGTCCTCCATAGTGGTTGTACCATCCTGCATTCCCACCAACAGTGAAGAAGTGTTCCTATCTCTCCACATCCTCTCCAACACTTGTAGTTCTCTGTCTTTTTAATAGTGGCCATTCTGATAGGTGTGAAATGACATCTCATTGTAGTTTTGATTTGCATTTCCCTAATCATGAGTGATGTTGAGCATTTCTTCATGAGTTTTTTTGCCATTTGTATTTCTTCTTCGGAGAAATGTCTATTCAAGTCTTTGGCCCATTTTTTAATTGGGTCATTTGTCTTTTTATTGTTGAGTTGTAACATCTCTTTATATATCCTGGATATTAAACCCTTATCAGATATGTGATTTCCAAATATTTTTTCCCATTGAGTTGGCTGCCTTTTCACCCTTCTGACAAATTCCTGTGAGGTGCAAAAGTGTTTAATTTTGAGGAGGTCCCATTTATCTAATTTTTCTTTTGTTGCACATACTTTGGGTGTGAGGTCCAAGAAACCACCACCTACTACAAGGTCTTGAAGATGTTTCCCTACGTTTTCTTCTAGTAGTTTTATGGTCCTGGCTTTTATATTTAGATCTTTGATGCAGTTTGAGTTGATTCTTGTATACGGGGTGAGATAGGGGTCCTCTTTCATTCTTTTGGTTATAGATATCCAGTTCTCCCAACACCATTTGTTGAAGAGACTGTTTTTTCCCATCAGCGTGGGCTTGGTAGGTTTGTCAAAAACCAGCTGACTGTATAGGTGAGGGTTTATTTCTGGATTCTCAATTCTATTCCACTGATCGATATGTCTATCTTTATGCCAGTACCATGCTGTTTTGACCACTGTAGCTTTGTAATATGATTCAAGGTCAGGCAGTGAAATTCCTCCCACATTGCTCTTCTTTTTTAGAATGCTTTTGGCTATTCGGGTGCACTTACCCTTCCAGATGAATTTGGTAATTGCCTTCTCTAATTCTGTAAAGTAAGCTGTAGGGATTTTGATTGGTATTGCATTGAATCTATAAATAAGTTTGGGCAAGATTGACATCTTCACGATATTTATTCTTCCAATCCATGAACACGGAATGTCTTTCCATTTGTTTAGGTCTTTTTAAATTTCGTTTAGCATTGTTTTGTAGTTTTCTGCATATAGGTCCTGTACTTCTTTGGTTAAATTAACTCCTAGGTATTTGAGTCTTTTTGTTGCTATTGAAAATGGAATTTTCCTCCTGATTTCCTCCTCAGATTGTTCAGTACTAGTGTACAAAAACATTACTGATTTTTGCGTGTTGATCTTATATCCTGCCACTTTGCTGAACTCATTTATTAGTTCCAGTAGCTTTGTTGTGGATACTCCAGGATTTTCTAAATACAGGATCATGTCGTCTGCAAACAGTGAGAGTTTTACTTCCTCTTTTCCTATTTGGACGCCTTTAATTTTTTTGTCTTGTCTAATTGCCCTCGCTAGAACTTCTAGTACAATGTTGAATAACAATGGTGACAGTGGGCAACCTTGTCTTGTTCCTGATCTTAGGGGGAAAGCTTTCAACCTTTCCCCATTGAGTATGATGTTGGCTGTGGGTTTTTCATATATGCCTTTTATCATATTGAGGAATTTTCCTTTTATTCCTATCTTTTGAAGTATTTTTATCAAAAAAGGATGCTGGATTTTGTCGAATGCCTTTTCTGCATCTATTGAGATGATCATGTGGTTTTTTCCTTCAACTTGTTAATGTGGTGTATTACATTGATTGATTTTCTTATGCTGAACCAGCCTTGCATACCAGGAATAAATCCCACTTGGTCGTGATGCATAAGTCTTTTGATATGCTGTTGGATTCGATTTGCAAGTATTTTGTTGAGAATTTTTGCATCTATGTTCATGAGAGATTGGTCTGTAATTTTCTTTTCTTGTGGAATCTTATCTGGCTTTGGTATTAGGGTGATGTTGGCTTCATAAAATGTGTTGGGTAATTTTCCCTCATCTTCGATTTTTTGGAAGAGTTTAAACAGGATTGGTGTTAATTCTTCTAGAAATGCTTGGTAGAACTCACCTCTGAAGCCATCTGGTCCTGGACTTTTCTTTGCTGGGAGATTTTTGATGACGGATTCAATTTCCTTAATTGTGATTGTTTTGTTAAGTTCTTGTATTTCTTCTTGTGTCAGTGTAGGTTGGTTTTGAGTTTCTAGAAATTTTTCCATTTCATCCAGGTTGTCTAGTTTGTTCGCATATAGTTTCTCATAATATCCTCTTATGATTCTTTCTATTTCTGTGAGGTCATTTGTAATCCACCCCCTTTCATTTCTGATTGTATTTATTTGCATCTTCTCTCTTTTTTTCTTTGTTAGTCTAGCGAGGGGCTTGTCAATTTTATTGATCTTCTCAAAGAACCAGCTTTTGGTTTTGTTGATTTTCTCTATTGCTTTTCTGTTCTCATTTTCTTATTTCCACTCTAATCTTTATTATTTCTTTCCTTCTTTTTGCTTTGCGATTGGTTTGCTGTTCTTTTTCTAGTTTCTCAAGTTGTTCAGTTAAATCTTTGAGTTTAGCTCTTTCTTGTTTCTTAATATAGGCATTTAGGGCTATAAATTTCCCTCTCAAGACTACCTTCGTTGTATCCCATAAGTTTTGGTGCGTTGTGTTCTCATTTTCATTTGTCTCAATATATTTACTGATTTCACTTGCAATTTCTTCTTTGACCCACTGAATATTTAGGAGTGTGTTGTTCAGTCTCCACACATTTGCAAATTTCCTTTTTTCCTGTCTGTTATTGATTTCTAGTTTCATTCCATTATGATCTGAGAAGGTGCTTTGTATAATTTCAATCTTTTTATATTTATTGAGAGCTGTATTGTGACCTAACATATGGTCTATCCTGGAGAAAGATCCATGGGCACTTGAGAAGAATGTATAACCTGCTGAGTTTGGATGCAGTGTTCTGTATATGTCTGTTAGGTCTAACTTGTTTATCATATTGTTCAAGTTCTCTGTTTCCTTGTTGATCTTCTGTCTAGTTGTTCTATCTAATGATGTGAGAGCGGTGTTGAAGTCTCCAATGATTATTGTAGAAATATCTATTTCTCCCTTCAGTTTTGCCAGAGTTTGTCTCATATATTTTGGGGCACCCTGGTTAGGTGCGAAGATATTTATGGCTGTTATATCTTCCTGGAGGATCGTCCCTTTTATTAATATATAATGGCCTTCCGCATCTCTTATCACTTTTTTGCATTTGAAGTCTGATTTGTCTGATATTAGTATAGCTACCCCTGCTCTTTTCTGTTTACTATTCGCATGGATTATCTTTTTCCAACCTTTTACTTTCAGCCGGCTTGTATCCTTGGGTCTGAGGTGAGTTTCTTGTAAGCAGCATATGGATGGCTCATGTGTCTTTATCCATTCTGTCAGCCTGTATCTTTTGATTGGGGAATTTAATCCATTCACATTCAATGATATTACTGAAAATGCACTATTTATTTCCTCCATTTTATTCTTTGGTTTTCATATGTCATCTTATTTTTGTCTTTCTTTTTACTCTTTTGGATATCCTTTCTGCTTTTCTTTCTTCTATACTCTCCTCCAAGCCTCTCTCTCCTGTCTTTTTCTTTCAGGTTCTAAGGCTTCCTTTAATATTTCCTGCAGAGGTGGATTCTTTTTTGCAAACTCTCTTAGTTTCTGTTTGTTTGTGACTATTTTATATTCACCTTCATATTTGAAGGACAGTTTTGCTGGATAAAGAATTCTTGACTGGCAGTTTTTCTCTTTCAGTTTCCTAATTTTTTCATACCAGTGTCTTCTGCCTCCATGGTTTCTGAAGAGAAATCTGCGCTAAGTCTTACTGGATGACCCTTGTACATGATGGTTTGATTTTCCCTTGCTGCCCTGAGAATTTTCTCTTTATCTTTGACATTTGACATCATGAGTAATATGTGTCTTGGAGTAGGTCTATTTGGATTTATTCTGTGCTTCTTGGACATGTAAGTTCCTTTCTTTCATGAGAGTTGGGAAATTTTCAGCTATTATTTCCTCAAATACTCTTTCTGCCCTTTTCCCTTCTCTTCTCCTTCTGGAACTCCCATGACACGTATGTTGTTGCGTTTTGTGTTGTAATTCAACTCTGAGCCCCTGTTCAATTTTTTTCCATTCTTTTCTCTCTCTGTTCTTTCCTTTTTTTTTTTTTTTTACCGGGAGGTCCCAGGGATCGAACCCCGGTCTCTCCATATGGTAGACGGACGCCAAACTTCTTGAGCCACATCCGTTTCCCTCTCTGTTCTTTTCTTTCTTCAATTTTAGCTGCTCTGTCTTTGGTATCACATATTCTTTCTTCTATTATTTCAAGTCTGCTGTTGTATGCCTCAAATGTGTTTTGTTTTTTTTTTTAACAAAGCAATTTTATTGATACATATTAATAAAGCATAAATCCATCCAAAGTGTACAATTAGTGGTATTCATTGTAATCCCATAGTTGTGCATTCATCACTTCAGTCATTCTTAGAGCATTTTCATCATTCCAATAATAATACTAATAAACAAAAAACAAAACAATCAAGACTCATCACCTCTCAATCTCTCTATGCTTCTCCCACCGTACGTAGCTGCTATTTTTTTCTCTAGTATATTTGTATTTATGTTTTGTAAAAACAATCTAATATATGTAATTTACCCATATTAGTGTTTTACATGAGGTCTCACTCTCTTATACAGTCCCATGTTACAGTTTTTAGCTTTCCTTCTAATAACACACATGACCTTAGACATTCCCTTTCAACCACTGGCATACCCATATAACAGCTCTGCTAGTTACAAACACCATGATGTGCTTTCACCATTTCTATTCATTTCCAAAAATTTACAAACAACCTTTTTACTGATTCTGTACACATTAACCCTCAGCTTTACATTCTTTACCCTCATTCTATTTTCTGGTGACCTATGTTCTAATTATTAACTTCATGAGTTTACATAATATATTAGTTCATAATAGCACAATCATATGGTATTTGTCCTTTTGTGTCTGGCTTGCTTCACACAACGCAATGTCCTCCAGGTTCATCCATGTTGTCATTATGCTTCACAACTTCATTTCTTCTTACTGCTGCATAATATTCCAATGTGTGCATACACCACAATGTTTATCCACTAATCATTTATCAGTTGATGGACACCTGGTTTATTTTTAGAACAGTTTTAGATTTTTTTAAAAATCAGAAGATAGTAAAGAAGATTCCCATGTTCCCTGGACCCAATTTTTCCTATTATTAACATCTTACATTAGCTGGTATATTTGCTAAAATAAATGAACCAATATTGATACATTATTATTCATTAAAGTCCTTACGCAGATTTCCTTACTTTTTACCTAATGTCTTTTCTCTGTTCCAGGATTCCATAGCAAACACCACCTGACATTTAGTCATCACATCCCTTCTTCCCCTTTGGCCTGTGTTGCTTTCTCAACTTTTCCTTAAGAAGCTTGAAATACTGAGGAGAGCAAGCCAGGTATTTTGGAGGTGGCAACACCATTGGAATCTGCTGGATGTTTTTCTCCTGACACATTTTGGAAGGAGGTCTCTACTTACAGCTTGCAGTGATGCTCCAGTGCCATGAGGGAACTCTAGCTACAGAAAATGCTTGGACTTCTCCTGCCCAGGAGATTTTTTTTCTCCCCTATTAATTAATTAATTAATGTATTCATTCATTCATTAATACTCTTTTTCTTAACTGTTTATTGTAGTAACAAATTTATAGCCCTTATATTCCCTTTTTAACCACATTCAAGTTTACAATTCTGTAGTATTAATCACAGTTTCTATATTGTGCTACCATCACTGACATCTGTTGCCCTACATTTTTGACTCTAGAAACAAAATTCCATTACCCATTAGGCTATAACTTCCTCTTCCTGCCTGTTAGCTCCCCAGTCTCTGTATAAAGAGAGCTCCCCATTTATAATGTATAAAGCATCCCTGCCTCTGAGAAGTTTGCTCCTCCTAGTTATCAAATGTGTTTTTTATCTCACCTATTGTGTCTTTCATTCCAATGAGCTCTGTTACTTTTCTGTTCAGGGTTTCAAATTCTTCTTTGCCTTCGCTCAATGTCTTCTTGATGTAATTTATCTCTTTAACTATGTTGTCTTTCAACTCATTAATTTGATTTTGGTAATTTATGCACGTCTCACTGATTAGTTCTCTCAAATTCTGCGTCTCTTCTGGGGCTTTGATACATTCCTTTTCTTGGGCCATGTTCTCTATTTTCTTAGTATGGCTCATAATTTTTTGTTGATATCTAGGCATCTGATTAGGATATAGCTTAATCAGATGCTCAATCTCTTTCTCTTTTGTAGGGATATAGTGGCAGGAGGCTGTGAGTTACCACAGCTCTTTGATTTCTGACTCGACCTGGGTTGTTATGATTGTCCTGCTGGTTGCTCACAACTGGGCACTAGACTCAGTAATTGGTTGTAAAGTCGCTTCCTAGGGCCTTGAGCAGGGAGGCAATAGAGGCCAGAAAAAGCCTCTCTTACTTATTTATTTAAAACAATTTATTGATGTATATCATTCATACATGAATATACATAAACTGTAAGTGTTCAATAAACATCGTGAACTTACAAAACAAACATTCATAACATCATACAGGGGTCCCACACATCACCCCACACACACAAACACCCTGCACTGTTGTGAAACATTTTTAACAAATCTAGAAAGAGCATCATCAAAGTATTACTACCAACTATAGTCCATATCTTCCTCCCCTATACATTTTTTAAAGGATTTATTTATTTACTTATTTATTTTTATCCATTATTACTACCCCCCCCCATCATTTTTGCTATTTCTGTGTCCATTCGCTGGGCGACTCTGTGTCCATTTCCTGCCTTCTCTTCTCATCCTTCTCCTCCTGTCTTCACTGAGATTCGATCCTTGGAACCTCTGATGTGGGAGAGAGGCCCCCTACCACCTGTACCACCTTTGTTCCTGTTTTTTTGGTGCGTCTCGTCTTGGCTCTCCCTTGTGTCACTCTCCTGTTACGTCATCATCTTGCTTCGTGGCTCATGGGGCGTGGCAGCTCACCCACGCACAGGCCTTGGAGGTGCACCCATGCACAGGGCCTGGTGGCCCACGTGCCTTCTATATCTTTCTTTTTTTTAAATTTTACCGGGAGGTCCCAGGGATTGAACTCAGATTCCTCCATATGGGAGACAGACACCCAACCACTGAGCCACATCTGTCCCTCTGCTATATCTCTTAAGGTTGACCAAAGATACCCAAAGTTACAGTCTTTTCCTATGCAGGATGGTCATATAATAAATCAGGCTTAGTTATCACCAGCATTCCAAAAACCAGGCATAGGGAGAAAAACTAGGTCTGGGGACACATGCATGATTTCTAATATAGCGAATGTTTAGCCTACCCTGATTATCACAAAATCAAGACAGCAAGAATATTTGCATTCTTTACTTATTTTTAATTTTCTTCCATGCACTTCCTTCGTCTGCCAGCAGATGGTGCTCTTTGACAGCTCTCAGTTCAGTGCCTGGTCGGAGTGTATTTGTTGCAACAGAGACCAGATCAATGTGATAGAGCTTCCTGTCTAGAGGCTAGGAGCCTTGTAATTTGAACTCTCTCTGAGACTGTTCTCCAGCCTTCTCTGGCAGCCCCCCCCCTTTTCCTGGCTAGGAAATATTTCCACTCCCCTCTGAGTCCTCAACAATCAGTTCCTGTTAATAGAGGAGGAGATTGGGAGGTTTGTATATCTTTAGCCCCTTGCAGGCTCCAAGGCAAACAATGGTGCAGCCCCACTCGGCCTGGAAGGGCTCTTGGGACACAGCAGACCACATTTGTGAGTCAGAAGCTGAGTCCACCTTAGGCTGTGTCCCTCTCTCTCCCCTTTCTGGGAGTGGCAGATCCCTGAAGCCCCCTTTGTCTGTGGTCACAGGCCCAGGGGCCCGAGAATTCTGAAGAGTGTGGGGGAGGGTGCCGGCAGCAGCAGGAGCTGCTTCTTCCGACTCACGGTTCTGTAGTCGCGATTCCCTCTTCTGTCCCTCTCTCCTCTGGGTGGTGTGCAGCCTTCACCTGCTGTCCTAAACCCTAGAAGATCTTTTTCGGGGCTGTTTCAGCTTGTCCTCTAGCTATTTTTCTGGAGAAGAGATTCCCGTGTCTTACTAGTCCGCCATCTTCCGGGAAGTCCCCCTCAGCTCTTTCACATTTCTGCAATTCACAGACATTGTAAATCTTACAAGCTCAGGATGTTTCCCCACCCAGCTCCTATTAGCATGAGACTGGAGAGCTTGTTTATTACATTCCAAGGTGACCTTTTCTGTCAGTAGTAATGGCCTTTAATTTAAACTCCATCAGGGCAGAAAGAATATTTGAGGAAATAATTACTGAAAACTTCCCAACCCTTATGAAGGACATAAATATCAATATCCAAGAAGGACAACACACCCCAAAGAGAATAAATCCGAATAGACCTACCCGGAGACACCTACTATAAAGAGATAAAGAGAGGATTCTGAAAGCAGCATGAGAAATGCAAGGCATCACATACAAGGGAAACTTGATAAGATTGAGTGCCGACCTCTCATCAGAAATGATGGAGGAGAGAAGAAAGTGGTTTGATGTATTTAAGGTGCTGAAAGAGAAAAACTGCCAGCCAAGAATTCTGTATCCGGCAAAAGTGTCTTTCAAAAATGAGAGTGAGTTCAAAGTCTTCACAGACATTCAAAAACTGATAGAATATGTTACCAAAAGACCAGATTTGCAAGAGATACTAAAGGCAGTGCTTCAGCCTGAAAGGAAAAAACAAGGGTGAGGGATTTGGAAAAGAGTTTAGAAATGAAGATTATTAGGAAGGGTAAACTAAAGGATAAGAAGGCAGACAATAGAATGATATGACAAGAGAGCTGAAGGACAAAATGATTGAAGAAGTAATACCTTTACAGTAATAACACTGAATGTTAATGGATTGGACTTCCCAATCAAAAGATATAGACTGATAGAATGGATAAATATATGTATATATGAGTCATCTGTATGTTGTCTACAAGAGACCCACCTTAGACATAAGGACACAACCAGGTTAAAAGTGAAAGGTTGGAAAAAGGCATTCCATGCAAATAGTAACTAAAACAGAGCTGGAGTAGACTAGATAAATGTAAAACAACATTATAGAGGGTGGATGTGGCTCAAATGGTTGTGTGTCCATCTCCCATATGGAGGGACTTGGGTTTGATCCCCAGGACCTCCTGGTAAAATAAAGAAAAATATAGAACGTACACTGGTGCGCTGTCAGGCCCTGTGAGTGGGTGACCCCCCCAGGCCCTACGAGCGGGTGAGCCACAAGGCCCCACCGAACCATGCAGCAAGATGATGACATAACAGGAGAGAGACGCAGGGGAGAGCCAAGACGAGATGCTCTGAAAAACCAGGAACTGAGGTGGTGCAGGTGGCAGAATGCCTCTCTCCCACACCAGAGGTTCCCAGGATCGAATCCTGGTGAAGTCAGGAGGTAAAGGATGAGAGCAGAGGGTAGGAAACAGACACAGAGAATTGCCCAATGAATGGACACAAAAAAATAGCAAAAATGGGGGGGGGGGTGTTAAAATGGATTTTAAAAAAGTAAATAAATAAATCTTTTTTTTTTTTTTTTTTTTAAAGATTTTATTTATTTATTCATTTATCCCCCCCCCTTGCTGCTTGTGCTCGCTGGGTCAGCTAACCACGCCGTGCGGGCGGGCTTGCCTTCACCAGGAGGCCCCGGGAACCGAACCCGGGGCCTCCCATATGGTAAACGGGAGCCCCACTGATTGAGCCACAGCTGCTTCCCTAAATAAATCTTTTAAAAAAACATTACAGTATATGAACAATAATTACTTAGCACAACTGGCAAATTGTTCCTGTGATCAGTATTCTGTAATTTTTCCATACAAAGTAAACACTTGCTTTTAGTTGAGGAGGGCTGGAAAAGAGATATATTTTTGGATCCTTCATTTTTATTTAACCCTTTCTTATTCATACTCTTTAATTAAAATTATCTATCTGGATCAATAATGATTTAGTATGACTACTGTTAAACAAGATTTTGAGTTTTTCTGCCTCATAAAATTATGAGCTGGCGAATTGTTATCTGCTGTAATTCATCCCAATAAGATGTGAAGAATTCCCAAACAGGAATTTGATTACCTAGAAAGAATTATGGCCTAAATGGAAATTAAATAAGTAAACCAATAATTTATTTCATTCCTAGAGATTATTATAACCAATAGTTAGAGGTGTAATATAAAAATTAGAATTATGTTATAATTTTTATTATATTTGAATTATTATTTACATTTATAAATGTTTGTTGCTATTTTTTAAAATTGATTATATTAATTCTAACCTGGCCTTGCACTCTCATTTTAAAATTTGTAATTTCTTTCAATCTATTTTTCTATTTATTTTACAATTTTACAGTAAAGGGCTTTTTTAAAAAAATTCATTTTATTTATTCCCCGCCCCCTGTTGTGTCTGCTCATCTTCTTTTTAGGAGGCACCAGGAACCAAACCCGGGACCGTCGTGTGGGAGGGAGGCACCCAATCACTTGAGCCACCTCTGCTCCCAATAATGGACTTTTTAACAGCTAAAAAATATAAAGCCATTGATTATATACTTTGGACAGATCATATGGTATGTGCCTATATCTCGATAAAGCTGCTTAAAAATACATAAATAATTGTGCAAAAATAGCCAGAAATAGCAGCTATGGACAGCAGGGGAAACAGAGAGATTGAGAGGTGAGGAATTTTCCTGTTTGTTTTTTGTTTATTATTATTATTGAAATAATGAAAATGGTTTAATAATGATTGAAGTGATGAAAGCACAACTATGTGATCATACCAAATACCATTGATTGTACACTTTGGATAAATTGTATACTTTATTAATATGTATCAACAAAATTGATTTCTTTAAAAAAAAAAAAAAAAGAGAGAGAGAGAGAGAGAGATTCCCCCAAGTTTCCAACATGAATGAGTGATAAAAAGTCAGTGAAGGGCAATTGGGTCAATTTATCATCGTATGATCAATGCACTTGGCTTTTTTGCAAGGAATACCCATTATAAACATTTTTTCCACTCCTCCTCAATACAACCTTCAATCTCACCTAAATTCTCATCCTCTACTTTGAAAAAATTGTATAGAGAAAGCCCTGAGGATTCCACAGATCCCAAAACACCCAAGAAACCCTGCCCCGGAGTTTCCTTTTTATTTTTTGAAATTTGAAATCCCCACCAAGGCAGCTGACCCAGATTGCCAATTAAGCCCCTAGTTCATTACCTTTAACCCAATACAAAATGAAGCCCACCTGCCCTAAATTTGTCCCCAATGATGGACAAACCTTTGTTCAATTAATAGGAGTCAAGCTAATTTCCCTTTTAATATCTATAAAAATCCTTTGCCATCCTTAGAACTCCAAAGCTACTTAAGCTCTGGTTTCCTTTGCTTTGGCAAAACTTTGGTGTCCCAAATAAAATGCCATAGTTTGCAAATATGACTCTGATTTGGCTTTCACAACCTCATGGTTTTTACTCTTATGTTCAGAGAAGAGTCTGCCATTTTAAAAAATCCTAAGCAGCGCTTCACGGATAGTTGGAGGAGGAGGCTCACCCACCCAAACTTGCCAATTCCTAGGCTGTACCTGGCAGGTGGGGGCTTTTATAGGAACAAAGATCCTGTACCTCTTAAGCGACTCTATGAGATGAGCCTAAGATCAGGGTTAAGAAATTGATTTAGAAAATTCTATGAAGAACAGGTCAAACCCAAGAGATGTGTGTCCTCAGCAGACTGGATCTGGAACCATTTCCTAGAAGTATTCCGGACTGCCTTTTGCCATGTAAAGTTGCTGGATTCCAGTGGTGCTGCTTGTGGGGACAAAAGTCAAGGACCCAGAAGAGCTGGGAGCTGGGTTTGGGGGCGTCTGTTTACGGTGGGAGAAAGGGTCGACAGGTGAGAAGGGGACATTCAAGTGGAGACCCCGGGGCGGGCTGAGGAAGCCCTGGGCGTCTCCCACGCCTGACTCTCATTCCCAGCGTGAGGCCCCGGGTCTCTGCCAGACCTCTGCGGGCCTCAGGCCCCGCTTCTATTAGCCTCGGGGTGCGGAGGGGGTGATGCCCCTCGCTGACTATACAGGCGATTTCCGGACCAAGGAAAGAGGCCCACCCACAGGGCAGCCTCTCCGGGCCTCTGGCGCCCTCCCCTCTTCCCCGCTCCCCGCCCACAACTCCTTCCGGGGCGCAGCCTTCGGCCTTACTCCCGCCCCCTCGCCTCCCATTGGCCCCCGGGCCCGGCGAGGCTCCCATGCCTGTCTCCTATTGGGCACTCACAGCCTACCGCAGCACTTTGAACCAATGGGAGCCGGCCAGGAACTACTGGCTGGGCCACGGGGCGCGCGGGTGGTAAAGTGCCCGCGTGGGCTCCGCTCGGCGGGTCCCGGCCTCGGAGCAGCGAGCGGCCTCGGCGCGGGCCCGTGGGGCGGGGAAGGCGCAGCGCACGGGGATCTGCGGAGGTGCAGAGTGAGGGGCGTGACCACCCCGCATGGCAAGCCACGCGAGTGCCTGGAAGAGGAAGGGCCGTGGGATCACGGGGTGGAGAAGAGCAGGCTGCGGCGGGGGGCTGGCTCCTGGGCCCGAGAGCCGTCGCCTTAGCTGGAGAGCGGAGGACCTGGCTAAGCCCCTGAGGATGGAAAGGTCAAAGGGGGAGCAGAGCAAAGAGGAGGGGAGCTCTCGGTGTCCCTGGCTCTCCCCCACGAGCTTCTTCATTTACCATCAGGCGGCGCTTAACAATTGATGACTTTGAAATTGGGCGTCCGCTGGGCAAGGGGAAATTCGGCAACGTATACCTGGCTCGACTCAAGGAAAACCACTTCATAGTGGCCCTGAAGATCCTTTTCAAGTCCCAGATAGAGAAGGAAGGACTGGAGCATCAACTGCGCAGGGAGATTGAAATCCAAGCCCATCTTCAGTAAGGACGGCCTCTGGCCGAGGCGCCAGAGGTTCTTTACTCTTGTTTTCCTGTCTCTCCTTCCGTCCCCAACATCTGAATCCAGCCTTTCCCCCCAAATACTGCCCCCAAACTTTCCCTTTGCTTCCCTTTGAAGCCTTTTCTCTCCAGCTCAGTCATACCGTGTAGAATAATCCCCACTGTGTCAGAAAACCTAGTCTTTGTGCCTGCTCCCAGTTCTCCCCTCTCCCACTCCCGGATTGGGCCATTGATTTTCTGGTCCCAGGAAATCCTGTGTTAGGCCTTAGGAAGGAGATTGACCCTGCCTCCACCCCTCCTCTAGACACCACAACATCCTGCGCCTGTACAACTACTTCCATGACACGCGGCGGGTGTACCTGATTCTGGAATACGCTCCAAGAGGCGAGCTCTACAAGGAGTTGCAAAAGAGCTGCACATTAGATGAACAGCGTACAGCCACGGTCAGCTGGGGGGCCGGGGGCTCTGGGGTCCATGAGTTTATTGTGGGCTTATGGCTGTGACGAGGCCCTATTTGTTTTTTCACAGATAATGGAGGAGTTGGCCGATGCCCTGACCTACTGCCATCAACAGAAGGTGATTCACAGGGACATTAAGCCAGAGAACCTGCTGCTGGGGCTCAGGGGTGAGGTTAAGATTGCTGACTTTGGCTGGTCTGTGCATACTCCATCTCTGAGGTAGGTTAAGTGGTAGTGGGGTGGGGTCTGGGTGCCAGCCAGGAGTAATCCAGGTTAACTCATGCCTTAGGTATGACCCAGGTGCATACCCGGGTTTGTATTTGAATACTGCCCTTTTAAAAATACATACATTTAATTTATATTTATAAATGTAAAAAATGTTTCTCAATCATACCTTTTATTTTCTGATATATTTTAATATAACTTTACCCACACAGTTCCATGTAAATAGTTTCTCCACAATTCCAGGAGTATATCTTATTGTGTGAATAATCTATAATGTATTTAATTGATCCCATTTTGATGCAGAATCAGTTTGTTCCAAATCTTTCTCAATGCCAAGAATATATTCTTGTGCAAACATGCTTGATCATGAGCTAAATAAGTTTATGAGTAGTTCTAAGAGAATTGGTAGGCCCAAGTACTTGCCTTCTTTTGAACTTTAATCCATTTTAAAAATTGCGCTCTTAAAAAAAAGTTATGCTCTAAACTCCTGTGTCTGGGAGGAAACTGTCCAGGACTCCTAGAGTCTTTCATCTCATTTGAAGTTGGAAAAGGCTCTCCCTCATTCTGGGACTCTGCCCAGTGTTTACTTCTTTTGCTTTCTGTAGGAGGAGGACCATGTGTGGGACTCTCGACTACTTACCCCCAGAAATGATCGAGGGGAGAACATACGATGAGAAGGTGGATCTGTGGTGCATTGGGGTGCTCTGTTATGAACTGCTGGTGGGAAGTCCACCCTTCGAGAGTGCCTCACACTCTGAAACCTACAGACGCATCCTCAAGGTGGGAAGGTCACACACTGGACATTCGTGGAAGAGCCAGTCAGCTGTGGTTGCTGGGCCTGAGGGGACTGGGGCACATATAGGTTGTCTAAGAATGTCCAGCACAGTCCCTTGAACGGACTCAAGGAACATGGAGAACATCGACCGAAGAAATTAACCAATTTCTTTTTCTTCTTTCCTGGCCTTGTTAGGTGGACGTGAGATTTCCCTCATCAATGCCTTCTGGGGCCCAAGACCTTATCTCCAAGTTGCTCAGATACCAGCCCTCAGAGCGGCTACCCCTGGCCCAGATCCTCTCACACCCCTGGGTCCAGGCCCACTCCCGCAGGGTGCTGCCTCCCTCTGCCCAGATGGCTTCCTGAGCCCTGTCTGTTCCTTTGCATTTGTACAGGGAGTTGTCCTGGCTCTGTATCCTTGTAATTTTTTTCTTTGCTTTTAATATGCAAGATGCTAGTTAATAAAGGAAACACTTTATACCGGGTATTATAGTTGTGTTGGTTGTGTAAGTTTGTGTGTGACTGGGTAGAATCTTTATTTCTGGGGGGAACTCTCATGGAGTGGCCCAAGATTATATCCCTCCTGGTCCCCAGGGATGGAGACTTCACTACTCTCGTAAACCTGTGCCTACTTGCTGCAGGTAAATGCTATTATTCATTGCTTGTGTCTTTTATTTTCAGTTCCAGTTGAGAAATATTTTATTGCTTTTGTTAAACTCCCTATGTAGCTTTAGGAATTCAGCTCTTTCCCAGCCAGCAAACTCCTAGGTAGAGAAATAAAATACCCAATAGGAAGCTGACTTTTCCTTTTAATGGCTAACATGATAAAATCTTAGTTGCTCATTTGAGGCTTCACCTTATCAAAGAATTTCACTATCTCTAGAAAGCCTCTTCCTAGGATGGAATTCTGCTACTTCAAATAGTAAGATTTTCTTCCTTTCTTTAGAAGGTTGGATGTTTTGCTCTTTCTCTTGTGTTTTCTCAAGAACTTCCACAAGTTACACTAGGAAAGCTGTTACTACATTGGAAAAGCCTGCCCAGATTTCACATGCTCATGTGAGAAAAGTCAGAAAAGGGAACAAGCAAAAATAGAATGGTTTTTAATGACACCTGTTAATTTGGTGTTTAGTTGGATGCTTTTCTTTTAAAAATAGCTTGTGCATCATTACTCATGCATTTTAGTAAGAAAAAGATACCTTTTGTATCGAAATGTCATTTAGGAGAATACTAACATTGCAGTCTGCTTTTCATTTATACAGACTTTAAAAAACAAGGGCCCCCAATCCTTTAGCTAGATAAAATTAATTTTGCTATGGGTCTGAATCCAGCATGAAGTTAGGTATCAAAGAACAGTGCTCTAACTGGGGAGAGAGATACCCCTAAAACGAGGTTCGGCGTAACATCATCCATTCCTTATCCAGGTCTGTGGAATCCAGCTTCTACCTGGCAGCACACGGACACTTCCACCTGGCCTCCATTGAGCTTGCTCTTGTGGAACAAAAACCCACATCTGCACAAAACTCAGCCGCGTGGTAAATTTCTTGGGTTTTGACACAAATGTAGCCTGTCTCAGGTTGGGTTTTGTAGCACCAGAACCTAATATAGTATTGAAGGACATGTAATTTATTGAGTGGAAGCTTTCAGGAGAAGAGGGGGGGTGTGGGATGGGGCAGGGAAAAGAACGAGGCAAGCATGTGGTGCCATCTGGAATCTTCCTCGGCTTGATCCTGGGGGAGCTCTGGGGCATAAATTGCACCACACGTTGTTCCCACAGTAAGAATAGTAATACTTTCTTCCTTTCTTTAGAGAATACTAAGATTTTCTTCCTTTCTTTAGAGAAAAGGGTCAAGCCTTTTGTAGCCCCATGTCACGCACCACACCAAGTGGCTCCTAGCCCCAATTTTACTAGTTCCAAGGTTATCAGGAGTATGTCCTTCGTAAAACATGATTCTGATCAAACCAAAGGCCCACTCTCTTTGTACTGACATCCACCTTGTGCCCATATTCAAGACAAAATGTTTCACTGTACACCAATGCCACCTAATTCTCAAATGAATTCAGTATCTCCTTCAGGGTATATCATATTCTGATTGCATCGGTATAAATAACCTAGAATAATATAGTTACCACTTGGTTTTTGACAATCCTACCAAGTCCATGTTAACAGGACGAAACAATCTCTTCAACAAATGGTGCTGGGAGAACTGGATATCTATAACCAAAAGAATGAAAGAGGACCCCTGTCTCACCCCCTATACAAGAATCAACACAAAATGGACCAAAGATCTGTATATAAAAGCCAGGACCATAAAACTACTAGAAGAAAATGTAGGGAAACATCTTTAAGACCATGTACTAGGTGGTTTCTTGGACCTTACACCCAAAGCACGTGCATCAAAAGAAAAAATAGGGGGGGCAGATGTGGCTCAAATGGTTGGATGTCCGTCTGCCATATGGAGAGACCTGGGTTCAATCCCCGGGACCTCCCGGTAAAAAAAAAAAAGTATACAAATAGAAGGCACATGGGTTGCCAGGCTCTGTGTGCTAGTAAGCCTCCAGGCCCCGCAAGCCATGCAGCAAGATGATGACATAACAGGAGAGAGACGCAGGGGAGAGTCGAGGAGATGTTCCGAAAACTCCAAAAATCAGGAACCGAGGTGGCGCAGGTGGCAGAACACCTCTCTCCTACATCGGAGGTCTTCAGGATTGAATCCTGGTGAAGCCTGGAGGAGGAGGATGAGAAGAGATGGCAGGAAACAGATACAGAGAATTGCCCAGTGAATGGACACAAAACATCAAATGGGGAAGGGGGGGTTTAAATGGATAAAGTAAATAAATAAATCTTTTAAAAAAGGAAAAAGTAGATAAATGGGACCTCCTCAAAATTAAACACTTTTGCACCTCACAGGACTTTGTCAGAAGGGTGAAAAGGCAGCCAATTCAATGGGAAAAAATATTTGGAAATCACACCTCTGATAAGGGTTTAATATCCAGGATATATAAAGAGATGTTACAACTCAACAATAAAAAGACAAATGACCCAATTAAAAAATTGGCAAAAGGGGAGGCGGGTGTGGCTCAAGCGACTGGGCTCCCGTTTGCCATGTGGGGGGTCCAGGGTTTGATTCCCGGGGCCTCCTGGTGAAAGGCGGGCTGGCCTGAGTGGAGAGCTGGCGCAGCAAGATGACGCGGCAAAAGGGGACACAGAAGAGAGACAATAAGAGACGCAGCTGACCAGGGAGCTGGGATGGCGCAGGAGATTGAGCAGCTTCTCTCCATCCCAGGGGGTCCTGGGGTTGGTTCCCGGTTCCACCTGAGAAGAGGACAAGCAGACAGAGAGGAGCGCAGAGAGAGCAGACGGCAGGCGCGAATCAATGAAGGGGTGGGGTGGGGAGAAATAAATAAATCTTTAAAAAAAAAAATTGGCAAAAGACTTGAATAGATATTTGTCCAATGAAGAAATATAAATGGCAAAAAAACACATGAAGAAATGCTCAACATCACTCATGATTAGGGAAATGCAAATCAAAACTGCAATGAGATATCATTTCACACCTATCAGAATGGCCACTATTAAAAAGACAGAGAACTACAGGTGTTGGAGAGGATGTGGAGAGATAGGAACATTTCTTCACTGTTGGTGGGAATGCAGGATGGTACAACCACTGTGGAGGACTGTTTGGCAGTTCCTAAAGAAGTTGAATATAGACTTGCCACGTGACCCTGCAATACCACTACTGGGTATATACCCAGAAGAACTGAGAGCAGTGACACGAACAGACATCTGCACACCGATGTTCATAGCCACATTATTCACCATTGCCAAAAGTTGGAAACAACCCAGGTGTCCATCAACAGATGAATGGATGAACAAACTGTGGTCTATTCACACTATGGAATATTATGCAACTGTAAGAAGAAATGAAGTCGTAAAGCATATGGCAACATGGATGAACCTGGAGGACATTATGTTGAGTGAGGCAAGCCAGACACAAAAGGACAAATACTGTATGATTGTGTTACTATGAACCAAATATATTGTTTAACATATTGTTTGAATTTTTAAAAAATTTATATGTATCCAGTACATTGAGAAATGTCGGTATTTATTATGTGTTTACTTTTTAGTTTTTAATAGTTTATATTTTCATTTATTAAATGTACGAAATAAAGCTAAAAAAAACAACCACACATTTGACCCAAAACCTCTGCAAGTGACTAGAGAGAGAAAACAGTTCAAGGACTTGTATGAGGATGGTACCAAATTGGGATCTGTCTTAAACTCATTGAAGGCTGCTTGAAAGTATTATCTTTAAATTGAAAAAAAAAAAAATATATATATATATATAATTATCAGCTCTTCTTTTCTTCTGATACCGCATACACTGGCTTTTACAGCAATTTGGGGAGTGTTCTCCCACCCTGTCCTACATCCTGTTTCATTTTGTAGTCGCTCCTTGAATTACTGATAAGCTGACTGCATCAGAGGGAACATCAAGAACCCTCAGCTGTGAACTTTCACGTTTGTTGCTCATTGTACCCATCATTTTCACCAGTTTTTTTCTAACTAAATACACTCCATACAGAGTTTGCCTTGTTAATATTACTCCCACCACCATATAATACACACTGTCTTCATGGTGAAGTCTAGGAGATGGAGGATCACTTCCCAGTTTTAACTAGACCCAATAATTAAATATAAATAACAGCCATCCACTCTCAGATGAACAGCTGCCACTATTACAGATTGATGGTTTAAATGGTCCATGACATTGGCATGTTTTTTTTTTCTTTAAGATTTATTTTATTTATTCCCCTTCCCCATCCCGCCACTTGGGCTCATTGTCTCCTCTGTGTCCATTCACTGCGTGTTCTTTTGTGTCTGCTTGTCTTCTCTTTAGGAGGCACTGGGAACTGATCCTGGGACCGTCTGATGTGGGAGAGAAGCACTTAATTGCTTGAACCACCCTAGCTCCCTGGTTTGTTGTGTCTCTTTTTTGTTGCATCAGCTCTACGGGTGGGCCAGCTTGCTTTCACCAGGGAGGCCCTGGGAACTGAAACTGGGACCGTCCATATGGTAGACAGGAGCCCAATCGCTTGAGCCACATCCACTTCCCAGCATGTGTATTTTTTCATGCAAGCCATCAGTGCTTACATATCTATGCTTTATAGCATTATCCTGTCTTCTATTTGACTCTCCCTATTGGTTTTCTTGACTCAGTGTTTCAGTTACATATTTGGTAATGCTCAGGAAATTAATTGATTTATATATATGATCGCTGAAATAGTATTTCTTACTTCTTTCTGGTGTTGGATAATATCAAGACACCAAGATTATTTTAGCCAGGTAGATAAGGGTATCTAGGGCCTCCACATTGCTCACAAGATGATCTATGTCTAAATAAAAAATAAAAAATAATGAAGATTCTCTGGCATGCTTGACAATAAGGATTTCAAATATTCTCCATTATCTACTTAGGCTTCCTTACTGCCATCGTTCCACAGAGAATATAGAATTATTAATTTTAATAGACCTTCTATCTTCTAATGCAAACCATTTAATTTACCCCTAAGGGTCACTTACATGTGAAAATGGGAATGACTGTCACCTACCTCTTATCTTTGCAAATTCCTCTATTGCCAATAACAGACCCCACTGTTTGTTGCATGATCATTACTGTGTTTTTTCATTTTCTCTTTTTAAAACAGCATTTTCTTGTAAGAAAATAAGTCCCCCTTCAATACTTGGCCCACTTCACATCACGTCCCTTGCTTTTATTTTATATATTTTAATAGTAAATCTCGGGTAAGCATTCTCTGCATTCCTTGTTTCCATTTTCTCAAATGTGGGCCTCCTGAAGTCACTGAAAGTTGGATTTGATCCTTTGATCTCTATAGTCACGAAGGAAAAAACACCCACAAAGGTGACCTTTACGACTTCGTTTAAGATACCAGTCAGAGGGTTGTGAAAGTTCCTATAAGGACCATTGTCTTCTTGTCTGCAACCACTTAATGTTGGGCTCGTCCAGGGTTCATCCTCTGTCCATTCCCTTCTCCAACACTCGTTGCTTTGATGACCTCATCCACTGTTAAGACGTAAAAAAAAGTTTAAGTTAACAGCTCCCCAGTTTATACCTCCAGGATGCATCCTCTTTCAATGGTCATAATATTTCAGCTGCCTACCACAGAGATGCAGACACTTTTAGGTTCCAACACATTTCAAACTGGCCTCGCCCCACAGTGGAGTCCTGAACTGGCCTTCCGGCCTCTTTCCCGGGCAGCTTCCCCGGGCAAACGCCCGCCGGCGAGTACCTTACCCAGGAGTCGGCCACACGCCCCCGAGGACACTGGTCCTGGTCCTGGTCCTGGGCGAGGGGGGTCCGGGCTGGCGCCTCGCCCGCTCATGGTCTCCTCACGAGGGCGTGCAGAGGAGGCACGCGCAGCGCGAACGCCAAGCGCCGGCCCAGGCCCCTGGGCAAGGCCCGCGCCTCCCGAGCTGGGTTTCCCAGGCGGTGCGAAGGCTGCTTCGGACTCGCCCTCCCCTCCGGGAGGCAGGGCCAGACCCGAGACGCGCGGCGCCTCGCGGGCAGGACGCCGCGGAAGACCTTCGCCCCGAGGCCCGCGCGCCTGCCGGCGGCGGCGCACGCTTCCCCGCAGGGCCCCGGGGGCGTTTCCGGCGGGCCGCCGCGCGGGGCGGGACTTCCGGCTCGGGGCTGTGCGTCCGGCCCGAGAGCGCGGTCGCGGCGGCCTCCTCGGCGCCCCGGGGCCACGTCTCCCCGCCCCCGTGCGGGTCGCGGGCCGCCTGAGCAGCCCGGCCTGGCCTGGGGCTCGGCGCCGGCGGCCGGCAGTTCACCGGCCGAGCCCGAGGGGCCCGCGCGGGCCGCCCGCCGCTGCCCTGGCCACCGCGTCCCCGGATGGCGGCGCCCGCGCGCCCGGCGCAGGTGAGCGGGCGCGGCTTTGGGAAGGGCCGCCGCGCTGCGGGGCCGGAGCGGGCTCCTGGGAGAGCTGGGACCAAAAGGTCACCGAGGACGTGTCTTTGTCGTTTGTTGATGGCGAGTGGCGCCGGGTTAACCTCCAGTCCTGGAGCAGGGTCGGGCCTTGGCGGGCTCGGCGAGCGGTCGAAGAATGTTCCCCTCAGGAGCTCCCAACAGTCGGTCTAGTCCCACCCCGTGTTTACTATGGACTAGAGTTAATAATGTAATTATAGTAATATTGGCCCATCAGCTGGAGCAAAGGTACCACACTCTAAAGCAAAATGTTAATAAAGCAAGCGGCACATGGGAACTCTGCATTCTGCACGGTTTTTCTGTAAACCTACAACTAGTCTAATAAACACTGTAAATATAGAAGCGGAAAAGAATGAATGATGCTCCCCTTCAGGGGCTCCCATCACAATTCAAACTTCTTGCAGGACCTGCGAGTCCCTACCTGGTCCATCTGGCAGTCCACCACCCATCTTGCCTCCACCCATGCCTCCCTGACTCGCTTCTTCCGTCTCCCAGCCTTTCCCCTTGCAGTTCCTTCTGCCCGAGACACTGTCCCCAGGTCCCTGCAGGGCTGCCCATTCGCATCCTTCAGGCTCTGCTGGAACGTCACCTGTTTGGATAGGCCTTTCCTGGCAGTTGAGGTTAAACTGGCCCCTTCCCCTTCGCGGTGCTCTGGCATTCTTGTGCAGGGAATCTGGCAAATTACAGAAACATGCAGGGTTGAGGTTTTCCAGAATACTGTAGGGGCCAAAAGGAAAAATGGTAATGAAAGAACCATAATAGTTGGCCTTCACTGAGTTCTTGATTTGGGCTGAGGGGCAGGCATGTGTATTATCACCTCATTTAATCCTCATCTTCTCAGAGTCATAGACTGTTGTTATGACTGTTTTACATGAGTAAAAAAGGCTCAGAGAGGTTGTTACCTGCCCAAGGTCACGCAGCTCTTACGTGGCAGAAACTCCCAGTATGCTGGCCACCGGAGCCTGTGTTTTTTCCTGTTCCTCCCACAGTGAGCTGGAATGCTCTGGAGGTGACACCCACAGCAAGCCTTGCAAAGTGAGCTGGCGAGCACTGGGAGCAGCTGGTGGGGCACACTTCCTAGTGAGAGGGAAGTGTGTGCTCAAAGCCAAGGCATGTTGATTGTTACAGAGCCTGAGAGGGCCTGTGCGGTCGCTGTGGTTCCCCACCACCTCCTGAGACGCGTCCTGAGAGGGCAGGCTTGTGGGTCCTTTTCTGATGTTTGTCCCACCAGTGAAGACACCGTGGCCAGCCTAAGGCCTGAGTTCTCATGGCCACAGCCTCCATTCTTCTGCCACTCCTGTTTCCTGGTCCTGAAGTATCCTGGCCTCAGGGATATGTGCTTTCAGGACTCAGGAAGGAAAAGGAGGCTGATGGTTTGTTGTGGAATCTCCCTGGGAGTCTGCCAGGCACAGGGCAAGCCTAGAGGGTGTGGGGAACTGCTCCAGGCCCTGCCGCTACTCAGCTTTTGGCCCCCTTGGAGGCTCTCCTGTGGAGCGGATGATGACAGCTCCCTCCTCTGCTCATGTCCACAGATATTTTCAGAAGAGGCTGAAATAGATGTAACAGCAAAAATTAGTGGAGATATTTCACAACCTCGTTGCTGTGGATTCACTTTGGTGGTGGGGAAGTGTCAGGTTTCTCTACTAGACCCTGGACCAGAGGGACCTGTGCCCAAATCTTCCCTCCGCTGATAAGATTTGTGACTCTGGGTGAATTGGTGGCACTCACTTGGCCTCAGGTCACTGACTGTGATGTGGGCATGATGACGGTGCAGGCTGTGGAAGAATTCATAAAAATCTCAAGCACACCACTGAGTACTTTCCCTTTAATTCTTACAACTATTATTGTTCAAGTGGGACGTGTTGTATTGATCCTGAATTCAAGGCTTAATGAAGGGCCATCTCACAGAGTAGACAAATGTTGCTTTAAAGAGTCTGTGTTCAAACCACAGGAGTGTGACTTTAGAGCTGGGGACTTTGGGCTGCTCAGATATGGCATGTAAGGCCCTCAGCCCAGGGCAGACACGGGAGCCTGGACCAGTGAGTCCCTGCTGCTCTTACTGCTAAGGGCTTATCACCACTCTCATGACTTCCCTGTTCCTCTGACTCACAAAGAGCATCTCCTCTCTGCATCTCATAGTCCGTGTGGGGTTGCCATTGTCCTGTGTCATTTTCCAGTGACTTGGGAGGCTTTTCTGTCCTCTGTTGTATTCTGTCCAAAGCCTGCATCTGCCAGCTCCTTGAGCCCAGCTCGGGGCTTGGTTATTTGGGCCTTGAGTCTCTCCACACGTTTACCAGTGATGCATACAGGCTGCAATTCTATCCAGCATCTTCAGAGTAAATGCTCCTGCCTCTGACTTTCCAGATGTCTGTGACCTTTGAGGACGTGGCTGTGACTTTCACCCAGGAGGAGTGGAGGCAGCTTGACCCGACCGAGATGACCTTGTACCAGGAGGTGATGATGGAGATCTGTGGGCTCCTCGTCTCACTGGGTAAGAACTCACCACTCTGCCATGCGGGAGACCCACAGCTTCCTTCATTCCATCCTCTCAGCCCAGGCCTGGCTGGTTGAAAAAGCCTCTGGGGCCTGTTCCCCCTCCTCTCTACCGCTTCAGTCATTTCCTGTATTCACTTCTTTTTTTTTTTTTTTTAAAGATTTTATTTATTTATTCATTTATCACCCCCTTGCTGCTTGTGCTTGCTGGGTCAGCTAACCACGCCACGCAGGCGGGCTTGCCTTCACCAGGAGGCCCCGGGAACCGAACCCAGGGCCTCCCATATGGTAAACGGGAGCCCTACTGATTGAGCCACAGCCGCTTCCCATCCTGTATTCACTTCTAACAGCCTGAAATCCCTGTCTCATTCAGAGATTTGGGAGCAAGAAACATTGTCCTCTTAGAATGGCCCACAGCCAAAGGAGAATGATGTGTTGGAAGGAAAGAGGGCAGGAATTGTAGCTGGGCTCCATGAAGGAGTAATGTCAGGAGCTGAGGAGAACCACAATTCGGGTCTGGCTTTGGAGTCTCGTGTCCTTGCCTCTCCCTTGTGTGTCTGCTTCTGTCACTGTCTTTTCACGTGGCTTTTTCTGCCTCTCCGTGTTTTTGCACCTGGAAGTGGCCACCCTAGTTACTGCCCTCTGAGGCCCCCAGACTCTTTGTTGCTTCTACTCATTCTCCCTTTCACTGCAGAGGCCATGCTTGTTTCCTCAGGCCTGGGCTTCCACCCTCCACTTTTATGGGAGATAAGTTTGGAGCAGTGCTTCTCTACAACTGGCAGTTTTGCCCTCTAGAAGACATTAGGTGATGTCTGGAGTCTTCTGTTGCTGTTGTCACACTGGGGTGCTGCTGCTACTGGCATCACGTGGGTAGAGGCCAAGGACACTGCACAACACCCCGCAGTGGGCGTTAACGGCCCCCAGCGACAGACAGAATCCGGACCCAGATGTCAGTCCCGGCAAAGTGAGAAGCCGTTTCAGAGGGCGCCCAGAAACTTCATCAGCTGGCATTGAGGGGCACCCTGAAGAAGCCACTTCTTGTTCCTTCTCTTTCTTGCCTCCTGGTTGTTGTTGGGAGAAAGTCTGTGTTTAGTGCTGAGTCTTTAGTGCCCAAAGCTGTTGCTAATTTCTCTTTTCAGAGGAGGGAGCATCCTCAGGCTCACAGCCACGTGCAGCCCCAAGAGTTCACTAGTATTTAATAAGATTGTTTTGATTTTTTGGTGCATTTTCCTAGTACCTTCCATGAAGGCAGGTGACTCTGGTTTTCTCATTTGTCAGAGTGATACAAGATTCCCTTTTTGAAGAAATCTAAGAAAAATAATGTGGGTCACTTGTAAGAAAAGCATTTAATAAGGGTTCCCTGAGCACTGACCTCATGTCAGGCCTGTTCCAGGCACTATTCATGCTTCACTCATTTAATTCGCATAACAGCCCTGTCCTCAGCAAATTAGGAAAATACAGCCAATGCAGTGAGTCCCTCATAAAATTTAAGTCATACAATTTAGAAGGTACACCTTTATTTTGAGATGTCCTCTGCATTTTTTTGTTGGTAAAATCCTTTATTTTGTGAAATATATGAGTGGATGATATTTTATATTTATGCAAATGTCTCTCTTTGACCAAATCACTTTGTGCAGGATTCCCAATTTTTCACTTTTCTATGGTTCATATATTGCTGAAGTCTGGGAATCACCAAGTCTTACCCTGTCTCTGGCCACTGTTCCGTGAGGTTTAAATCCTTCTGCTCACCTCCCTCACACACTTCCACAGCCCCGTTTGTCCAAGGCTGCCGTCCCCACAGGGCTGCAAGCTGTTTCTTCCTTATTGTAGCACTTGGGAGAGCAGGGCCTGGAGCCAGACTGCCTGGTGCTCAGTCCCAGTTCTGCAATTTCTGAGCTGCGTGGTCCCAGGTGAGTTACTGAACCTCTTTGTGCCTCAGTTTCCTTGTTGGTAAAATGGGTAATACAGTATCTTCTCAGGGCTATAGCGAGGGTAAGTGGGTTATCACAGGAAAAGGGTCCAGTGAATCCTGACTGCATGCAGGTTGGCAGTTGTGACCCCTGCTGCTGTCTCTGCTATTTTTTTTTTTTTATTATGGGTAAAAATCAAAATTCTCACAATACATACAAACATTTGTAAAATGATATATAAATATATATGCATATATGTGTATTTGCTTACAAAAATGTTATTTTTATATATATATATACATATATTTTAAGAGGTGCTTAGATTACCTAAAATATTACACGGAACCCACTGGGATTCCCATGTTGCCCACCTCCCACACCTCCCACCACATCCCACACAAACATCTCCCACAGTCTCTGCTGTTGACATCATCCTTGTTCTGGTCGTCATCATCTTGCATGGACTCGGCTCCTTCTGGACCTTTGTTGGGGAGCTTTGTGGTCAAATGGCCTAGGTGCCATTGATGACTAGACCTGGATTGCTGTCTTCGCTTGGCCGTTCATCATTTCTGTGTCTTTGGTAAAACACTGTATCTGCTTGAGCATTGGTTTCCTCATCTGTAAAATGGTGCCTAACATAATAGGGAATTCATGTGGATGCTGAGAGGAAATCCTAAAATAGAATCATTCAGTGCAAAGCCTGCAGGAAGGGTAATAGAAAACTGCTTAGAATCTAAAAAAGACTTGGATCAGTGAAGACATATACTTTGTTCCTGAGTGAAAGGCCTTAATGATTTAATTAATGATTTAATGTGTCAGTTTTTCTCTAAATTAGTCCACAAACTTAATTCCATTTTTAAAAGTGCTTGGCACAGCCCCCAGGATATGGTTATACCCCATGAATATTAGTCTTATATTTACTATTAGTATTAAAAATTTAGTGCAACATGGAAAATTGATAAAGCACCTGGACCCTGAAGCCACGGTTTAGAGAAGTCTTCTCAGGAAGACATTTGAGCCAGAGGTAAAGTTAGCTAGGGAGGGAAGAGAACAGTGTTCCAAGTGGAGGTACTGGCATGTGCAGAAGCCCTGAGGTGGCAGAGAACATGACTCCTGAGAGAGCTGAAGGAAGGTCTCATTCACCTTTTCCACTGCTCCATCCTGAGCCCAGCACCAGGTATGTAGCAGACTTCAGGGAACGTTTGCTTAGTGATGACTGACTGGATCCTGGGATGCATTCAGTGTCTGCCAGTTGAGCCTTCTGGGGGTCCCAGGGTCTCTGTCACTGACTTCTCTACAGAGTCCTTGTGTCCTTACCTCCCCTTTCCACCACCCCTGCATTTATCAATATATGTTTGGCTGCACCTAACACAAAAACAGCTTAAATGGATTTCAACCTGAAAGAAATTCATTATCCCACCTCATAAAAATTTCAGAGGTGGGTCTGGTTCCCAGGTTGGTGGATGACAACCCAGTTTTATGTTTCTTTGTTTCCTTTCCTTGTTCCATGTTGTTAAATAAGTTCTCTCACAGCAGTTGCAGGATGCATCACCACAGGGGCAGTAGGCCCTCTCATTCAGCCTTCATGGAATAATGGCATCTCTTCACAAGGAGTGACCTGCTTAGGCCACCTGCCCACCTCAGGCTATGATGATCAGGGATGCAATTTACGAGTTGATATAGCCCAGTGTCTTTAAAGCCCGCTTGGAGAGTTTTTGAAATCTATTGATGTCCAGGCCTCCCTCCCAGATATATGGTTTCATTCGGTCATTGGTGGAGACTAGATAGCCCTGGGTGGTTCTGATGCACAAGGAGGTGGAGACTCACTGACTTGCATGAATTAGAAATCACCTGGAAGGAGTGGATCATTTTCCCCCTCTGTCTAAACATTGTGGAGAGACTATGGGATGGTGTCAAAGGGAATAGGTACTGTTTAAACAGCCAGCATTACTGTCTACAGTCTTTGGGACACAGGGGTGGTGTTTGTAGCCTGAGTTTCTAGGTAACCGGTTAACATTTTGTGTGCTTGGTTCAGAGCAGGAGGTCTCGTTCCTGTCCAGAAGTCCCAGACTGGATTGAGAGATTTATTTTCTTCTCATCAAAATTACTACATTCCTTTTTCCATGAACAGGATGTCCTGTTCCCAAACCTGAGCTGATTTACCGGTTGGAGCATGGGCAGAAGCTGTGGATGGTGAAAAAAGACCTTTCCCTAAGTACCTGTCCAGGTAGGTAGCTAAGATCTGGGCAGGTGGGGGTCTCTGCAGCCTTCATACTGGGAGTCCACCACTGGCCATGGAACCCATAGGGAAGCTTACTGTTATTTCTCTGGACACTTGGGAGCCATGGAGCCCTTTGACCTGTGCTTCCTCTGACCTCCCTTCTGTATCTCACTCTTCACCACTCCTGGGGAGATGTGGAGTATGCTAGGTATAAGCTGTCTTAGGTTAGATAGATTTAAAGTGCTTGAGTTTAAAATATGAGTTTGCTGCTTACCAACCCTGTGACCGTGGGAGAGTTGCATGATCTCATTGTGCTTTTGTAATGTAAGTTAGGCTAAGTTAAAACTAGCTGCTGTATCAGATAACCTCCAAAATGTCAATAGCTAAGCATAGGAAAACCAGTTTTCTTACACCAAGGCCTATTTGTCCAAGGAGAAGAGCAAAGGATTCGGTGAACACCTTCTCCGTTTACTACATTCAATCTGTACCTGAGAAGTGAGAGCAATAAATAGTTTCCATGTCTTGTTTGAGGATGTAATGAGATAATGCATGAGATTGCTTGGCACAGTGCCTGATCCGTAGAAAGCGGCTCACAAAAGCCAGCTTTCAGTGTTACCTATGCCATGGTCTTGGCCATAGTGAACAATCACAATGTCTGACATGGCCTTCTGAATTCCGAGGGAAAAGGGCCTTTCTTTCTTTCCCAATGACTCTCTCCAACCACCCTTTCCCCCTTTCCCCATCAGTCCATCCTTCTGATTGTTATGCACTCATGTCTTCTGCCCCTTCTGTCTTGTAAAACCCCTTGGTAACATCTGCCCTTCTCTGTGCCACATCCAGGCTTTTCATGGCACTGGAGCTATCATGTGTGATAATTGGTACCACCTCAGAGTCATGCTCTCTCCCCACTGGCAATTCCTTGCGCTGCTTAACCAGCCCATGAGTGTCTCTGCTCAGATCCTCATTAGGCTTGAGTCTGTTCTGAAACTTCACCCCTCTCCTCAGTCCCACATCTCCATCTGAATATCTCAAGGGTACCTCACACTCAGTGTACCTAAGAAAGAACCTATGATCTGAACACCTCCCAAGTTTTGGTGAATGGTCCTGCCATCCAAGCAGGTTAGAAAGCTGGATACAGAATGAAATTCTGAGACACACTGCAGCAAGGAGAAACCTTGAAAACAGTGCGATACCAGTGCAATAAAAAAGGCATATAAGGACAAATACTGTATTATGTCACTTATAAGAGATAACTAGGAAAAGAAAGGATTAGAAGTTACCAGAGGATCAGGGGAAGGGAGAGGGAAAAAAAAGAAATCTGGATACAACCTCGGGCAACTCCTTAACTCCTTCATCTCCATCAATCCCAATTTTAAATTGGGTCATTTGTCTTTAAATTGTGGAGTTGTAACATCTCTTTATATATCCTGGATATTAAACTCTTATAGGATATGTGATTTCCAAATATTTTCTCCATTGAGTTGGCTGCCTTTTCACCCTTTTGACAAAGTCACTAACAGGTCTTCTTGTTTATTGGATTTCTTTCAGGTGACAAAGCAGATCTTGAGATCACAGAGCCTACAGCCTCTGAGCTGCCCTTGACTGAGGGATGCTTACTCTGGGAGCAACCAACACAAGGAGCCTTAAGGGTCTCCCAATTTAGGCAAGCTGAGGATCATATTGGGCCATTGGAAATTCAGAAGGAACGTTTAAGACCAGGGATAGACTCCCAGAAGGAGAAGCTCCCTGGAAAAATGTGCTCTGAACCTGATGGTCTGAGGACAGATGATGGTGTATGTTCAAGGATTTTTCAAGGGCAAGCCTCTCCAGGAGCTTCTCTCCTTAAACGTGACTCGCATGGATCACATAAAGAGCCCATGATTCACAAAGGGAAAAGTCTTTATAAATGCAAGGAATGTGGGAAAGAATTTAACAAGAGTTGCCTCCTTGTTCGACATGAGCGGATTCATTCTGGAGTGAAGCCCTATGAATGCACAGAGTGTGGGAAGTCCTTTACTAAGAGTGCATACCTCCTTCAACACCACATGATCCACACTGGGGAGAAGCCCTATAAATGCATTGAGTGTGGGAAGGCCTTCAACCGCAGGTCACACCTTACACAACACCAGCATATTCACACTGGAGAGAAGCCTTACAAGTGCAATGAATGTGGAAAGGCCTTTACCCACCGCTCTACTTTTGTCTTGCATAATCAGAGTCATTCAGGAGAAAAACCTTTTGTATGCAAAGAATGTGGGAAAGCCTTTTGTGACGCGCCAGGCTTCATTCAACACTATATCATCCACACAGGAGAGAATCCCTGTAAGTGCTTCAAGTGTGAGAAAACCTTCAAACACAGGTCATACCTCATGTGGCACCAGCAGACTCACACTGGGAAGAAACCCTTTGAATGCAGTGAATGTGGGAAAGCCTTCTGTGAGAGTGCAAACCTCATTCACCACAACATCATCCTCACTGGGGAGAAGTCCTTCAAATGCATGGAGTGTGGGAAGGCCTTCAAACGTAGGTCATACCTCAAGAGGCACCAGCGGATTCACACTGGGGAGAAACCCTATGTGTGCAGTGAATGTGGAAAGGCCTTTATCCACTATTCCACTTTTGTCTTGCATAAAAGGGCCCATACTGGAGAAAAACCCTTTGAGTGCAAAGAGTGTGGGAAAGCCTTTGGCGATAGGGCTGAACTCTTTAGACACTATGTCATCCACACTGGAGAGAAGCCCTATGAGTGCATGGAGTGTGGGAAAGCCTTCAGCCGCAGTTCACACCTCAGGAGGCACCAGCGGATTCACACGGGAGAAAAGCCCTATGAATGCATCGAGTGTGGCAAAGCCTTTTTTTCAAGCACAAACCTCATTCGACACTCCGTCATCCACACTGGAGAGAAGCCCTACGAATGCACTGAGTGTGGGAAAACCTTTTGTTCAAGCACAAATCTCATTCGACACTCCGTCAACCACACTGGAGAGAAGCCCTATAAGTGTAGTGAATGTGGAAAGGCCTTTAGTCGCAGCTCATCCCTCACTCAGCACCAAAGGATTCATATTAGAAGGAACTCTATTAGTGTTACAGATGTGGGAAGGTCTTTCCCAAGTGGGCAAAATTCAGCAACTTCTGTTGGGAAAAGTCTTTTTAAATGTAACTACTGAGGAATATCTTTGGCCAGAGGAAATATTTTACTCAGCATCTGATCATTCATACCAAAGAGGAACACTGTAAGTGTTGACATGAGAAAACCTTCTGTGGCAGATCATCACTTGTCATCTAATGACTCATATTAGGAATTGACCCCACCTAGACTCTTATTGTACATGTGAGAATTCATCCAGGAGAGAGACCCAGTGGCTATTGAGCACTAGGAGAAACTTCAGCCTCATCTTTCTCCTTAGTTTACACTGTAAGTTTATCTCAAGATAACCTTAAACAAAGAAAGTGAAGCAGAGGAGATGTAAAGGAGAAAAGAAAAATTAATGCAAACACAGCTTTTTTTTTCAGACTTCCATGCCAAGCTTATGACAGTATGTCATTGATTATTTATTTGAAGGGAGAGGACTGTTGTTTCTGAGACAAAAGGGCCTTATACTCTTTCTTTTATATATATTCACTGCTGCCAGTATCTGGACTGTTTAGTCGAGGGCAGGTTGAAAATAGTTATTGAAAGCCTTCTTTGTTCTACAGTATTCTCCACCCTTGAGATGCATAAATATGAGACATATGAAGGCTTGTATTATGAAGCATTTTACATTTAGGAGATAAATATACACATAAAAATATCAGTATTTTATTGTACTACTTAAGACTGCTTAAGACTTTGATTTTTTAAAATCAAACCATTTCTGGGAAGCGGCTGTGGCTCAATCAGTAGGGCTCCCGTTTACCATATGGGAGGCCCTGGGTTCGGTTCCCGGGGCCTCCTGGTGAAGGCAAGCCCGCCCGCACGGCGTGGTTAGCTGACCCAGCGAGCACAAGCAGCAAGGGGGGGATAAATGAATAAATAAATAAAAATCTTTAAAAAAAAAATCAAACCATTTCTTCATAAGGTTGTTTTTTGTTTTTTTTTTTTACCGGGAGGTCCCGGGGTTCGAATCCAGGTCCCTCCATATGGGAGATGGATGCCCAACCATTTGAGCCACATCTGCCCCCCATCTTCATAAGATTTTAATCACCTAACACTCATACTTTTATTTTGATCCCAGGCTATCCTTTATTTTCTTTGTGGCAAGGTATTGCTCCTGTAGCTGTGTGACCTTCCCAGATAAGTCCCAATTCTTTCCTTTGGGGTTTCTCAGCTTCTTTAATCCTCTATTGAAAGGCTTCTCTAACTCTACTGTGATAGTTTTATAGGTGTTGAATTAGAGATAATACAAAATAAAACACATCCAAAATTAAGGATCATGATAAACTCAAAAACTAACAGAGTTTTTTAATCTTATAAAAGATTGCATTTAGACTTGCTTTAAAGTAATGAAACTGAAAATTTTACAGGCTAGCTAAGATGTATACATGCAGTATGTGTGGATTCCATAATTATCACCGTGGACTTAGTCCCTTGGTGCCATCTTTAGTCAGAGAATTTTGGAATTCCTCCCTTTGAATTTTCTTTGAACCTGGTTTTTTTAGATACATGCGATAATCAGTGTTACCACCTGATTATATTGTAGAGAAAGATGTAAAAGTAAATATGTACTCACTTTTAAACCTTTCTCAAGCCCTTCAAATGAACACATGTGGTTTTGCATTACTATCGTGGGCAGAGCCATTCCATGTTACACTGTCTTTTTATTGTGAATGTACTTTTTAAACCTTTTTCTGGCATGATTGAGAACACTTCATTAGTACTAGTTCCCAAATATGTTTCTTTCTAAAAGTTTTATAATTTTACAATCTACATTTAAACCTCTGACCCATTTTTAGGTAAATTTGTATTATAGTGTGATGTTTGGATTGTTGCTCTTTTTTTGAGGGGGGGTGGCCTATGGATGTTCAGTTGTTCCAGCACCAGTTGTTGAAATAACTATCCTGCCTCCATTCAGTTACTTTTACCCCCGCTTTGTAAAAAATCAGAGGAGCAGCTGTAGCTGAATAGCTGAGTGCCTGTTTCCCATGTGCAAGGTCCCAGGTTCAATCCCTGGTACCTCCAAAAAAAACAAAAAAATCAGTTGGACAAATTCATATTGGTCTATTTCTGGTAACTCTATACCGCTCCATTGATTTGTATATCAAACTTCTGCCAATACCACACTGTCTTGATTACTGTAGCTGTCTAGTACATCTTAAAATTGAGTAAAGTGAGTCTTCCATCTTTGTTCTTCTTTCAAAATTTTTATTTAGCTATCCTAGGTTCCCTTGACTTTCCATATAAATTTTAGAATATGTTTATTTATATTCATAAAAAATTTGGCTAGGAATTTTTTCTTTCCTAATGTAAGCATTTAATGCTATAACTTTCCCTCTCAACACTATTTTAGCTCCATCCCAGAAATTTCCATGTGTTAATTACATTTTCATTCAGTTCTAATTATTTCTTGATTATTTTTGAGACTTCCTTTCTGACCCATGGATTATTTAGATTTTAGAAGCATATTGCTTAATTCACAAGTGTTTGGAGTATTTCCTGTTACTGTTCTGTTACTGATTTCTAGTTTGGTTCACATTTTGTCAGAGCACATGTTCTATATGATTTCAACACTTTTAAATTTGTTGAGGTTTATTTTTATGAATCAGTATGTGGTATATCTTGTGTGTTCAATGGGTGCTTGAAAAAAAGTGAATTCTGTTGTTGGGTGGAGTGCTCTAGAAATGTCTGCTGGATACTGTTGGTTGATGATGTTACTCAGATTGCTTATTTTCTCTGACTTTCTATCAGTTGCTGAGAGTGGGGTGTTGAAGTCCTTAACTATAATTGTGGAATTGTCTATTCTTCCCTTTAGTTCTTTTTTTGCTTCACATATTTCAAAGGCCTGTTTGGTACCTATACATTTAGGATTGCTTTGTCTTGGCATATTGATCCTTTTAGCATTATGTAATGTACCTCTTTGCCCCTTTTAATTTTCTTTGTTCTGACGTATACTTACCTGATATTAATATAGCCACTCTTAATTTT
This sequence comes from Tolypeutes matacus, assembly GCA_026826555.1. Classification (NCBI taxonomy): domain Eukaryota; kingdom Metazoa; phylum Chordata; class Mammalia; order Cingulata; family Chlamyphoridae; genus Tolypeutes; species Tolypeutes matacus. Next base: position 800,291 of record JAKSZT010054317.1, read on the forward strand.
TTTTTATTAATGTTTGCATGGTTTATCTTTTTTTCATCCTTTTATTTTCAACCTACCTATATCGTTATATTTGAATTAAGTTTCTTGTAGACGCATATATTTAGGTCATGTTTTTTAAATTCATTCTGGCAATCTGTTTTTTAATTGGTATATTTAGGCCATTTACATTTAAAGTAATTATTAATATGTCAGTGCTTTAAGTCTGCCATTTTATGATTTTATTTCTGTTTCCTGTTTCTTGTTCCTCTGTACTTATTGTTCTTGGAGATTTACTTGAACATTTTTTAGAATTTCACTGTGATTTATATGTAATAGTGTTTTTGAGTCCATCTTTCATGTTTTTTATGCAGTTGCTTTTTTTTTTTGGGGGGGGGCAGTATTACAATGAGTAACCTCCAAAACAGAAGAAAAAGTTTTCTTAGTTTTAAAGCCATCAGTGCAGAGGTGTAACAAGACAGGATGTAAGAATTATTCAGCATGGAATGCAGCCTCATGTCTGTGCAGTTGAAGGAACAAGAGAATGTGAGTTGCCCACAAGTCTGCCTAGCATATAGGTATGTGGACATGGCGGCTGCTGGTGAGGGTAAGAAAGTGTAACAAATACATTCTCCTATAACAAAACACATATCAATTATTTCTTCTAATGATTCTTCCAAAGGTGGTTATAGTTTGTGTTTGCTTACAAAAAGAGATGCCATTAAGTGTCCCAATGTGAATGAGTAGTAAAAAGTTGCTGGAGGGCAATTGGATAATCACCTGAATTAATTCACAAATTTTGAAGCAACATCTATAATAAACATTTATCAGTTCAACCATCAATCTCACTGAAATTCCCATCCTCTATTTCATTATTTTTACTATCATATTCAGAGTGGATCATGTTATTAAAAAAAAAAATCCTAGGGAAGCGGCTGTGGCTCAATCAGTGGGGCTCCCGTTTACCATATGGGAGGCCCCGGGTTCGGTTCCGGGGCCTCCTGGTGAAGGCAGGGCCCGCCCGCACGGTGTGGTTGGCTGACCCGGTGAGCATAGGCAGCAGGGGGGGGATAAATGAATAAATAAATAAAATCTTTAAAAAAAAAAAAAAAAAAAAAAAAATCCTAAGCAGCAGCTCATGGGCAGTTGGAGGGAGGCTTATCAAGGTGGCCACCAACTCAGACTTAACACTTCTCAGGTTTGGACTTTGATGGGAACAAAGCCCAATGACTTACTCCATTTCATTGCTCAGAGTAAGTCTCTCTCCTAGAATTCTTTCTTGAGAGATTTTATGAGAAGAGAGAGGGGAGCAGATGTAGGTCAAGTGGTTGAGTGCCTACTTCCCATGTACGAGATCCCGGGTTCAATCCCCAGTACCTCCTTAAAAAAAAAAAAAATATATATATATATATATATATAATCTCCAAGAGACTGGATTTCAGGACTGACTCTGAATCTGGAGTCATTTCCCAGAGGTCCTTTGGGCTGCATTTCATTCAGAAAAACCATTTCCTTTTAGTGGTGCTGTTTGTGAGGACCAACATCCAGGACACAACATGGTGGGATTGGGGGTAGCTGGCTGTAGCTGGAAAAAATTGTCCACAGCTAAGTTAATGCCCAAAGGGGAGATTTGTGTAGATGAATGTTCCCAGATAACCACTGGGGACAGGAAGAAGTAACTCTGAGCATCTCCCAATCTTGGTTCTCAACCGAACTGTAAGAACTTCTGTTCTTTGCTTGGCTTCAGTGATCTTCAGATTCCTTTATATACTATTAGCAACTCTGGGGGAGGTTTTACTCTCAGGCTTCTGGTTCCTAATAAGGAAGAGCTGATTTTAGAGCAGATTTCCAAACAAATGAAAAAGGCTCATTTATATCACAGTTACTGTGCACCCGTCATCATATCTATGCCCTTCTCTCTGGCCTCATACCTCCACTCCTGTTTTCCCTTTGTCTATCCAGTCCCTGCAGCCCCACAAGGTCATCTCCTCATGTCTCACTGGCACCTTCTTGAGTCATTGGCAATCTGCCCTCCACCCCTTGGCAGAGGCTTCTGTTTCTAATTTCCTGTTGGGTACCAGCTACCAACAGTCTCAGAGATTTCAACCAGTGGAACTCAGATAGGAACTATCTGCTCAACTAATGGGGCCAGTATGGGGAATCTAATGGGTCTATCCCACGTTGCCCAAGATTTTCCACAATGCAGTGGATTCCAGGGACCATGAGTAGTGGAGGAACCTCTAAGTGAGGTGCCTTCTCCATTCCTCTCAAGGCCTTCCTGAGAACAGGTAGGGATTGGAACAGCCTCAACTCAAATGTTACCCCTCCCTTTTCAGGATCACTGGTGCCTGAACACCCAGTTCCAGGGAGTCCCAGAAAGGAGTCAGTGTGCATCATCCCTTGTTTTCAAGAGTCAGCCCAAGGCTTTGATGAAGTCAGTCAATACTCAGCCCACTGGTGAAAGGGAAAAGAGCCAGGAACTAAGAAATGAGGACTGACATGAAGGGACCAGAGGGAGGAAAGGAACATAGAATAGAGAGACAATATATCTTTTTTTCAGCAGCTTCATCCCAACCATATGAGTGTCTTTGGCTTTGTATCTGGAAGAGGAAGTGGGAATATCAACTAGGAAGAGATGAAGTAGAGCAAGCTGTGGGGGGTGTAGCACTCTTGTCCTGATCGAACATCTGGGCTAGGCCTCGTGAAGGGAAATGGCAGGACAGAGTGAAGGTTGAGTGAGGGAGGGTGAGCAGAGTGAAAGAGGAAGGTGAACACTTGGGATCCTTACTGTGCCTCTCAACTCCAGAACAGAGGCTCTTTCCTTTCTCTCCTGTCAGGTGGGACTTAACAATGACTTAAATTGGACATCTGCTGGACAAGGGGAAATGTGGCAGTGTATACCTGGCTCAGCTCAAGGTAAACCATCTTCATTTTGGCCACAAAGGATTCAAATCCCAGTTAGAGAAGGAAAGACAGTGAACAAGCACCAGGATTAGTACAAGGTGGAAGCTTTACCTGTGTATTTGGACTGCACTCCAGGGAAAAGTATTTAAAGTGGAAGTAAAGGGATAGTTGGAAGTGGTTTTTAAAGGAGCAGCTGCGTTCAGATAGGAGAGAGATGAAAGAGGACATAGGAAAACCAGAGTAAATGACCTCTGCCAGAGAATCACCTGAGATTGTCCTTTCTGGAAATGGGCCTGGATTCGTTTTTCTTTGCAGATGTTGCTCTGGTCCTTTCTCTAACTGGAACTTGAAATCATCAGGGCCATGGCTTGAAAAACAAGACCCAAACAAAACAAAACAAACGCCTGATATTCAAAGGTGACTTCTAAGATTGTGCAATAACCTCTCGGATGATTGTTAGACTTTAACTTAATGTTGGGCTGGTCCAGGCTTGGTCCTGTCCATTCTCTTCTCCATTCGCAGCCATTTCTTTGATAATCTCAGTTAGTATCATGACTTGGAAGAACAGTGGAAGCTAATAACTCCTAAATTTATCTTTCCAAGCCAGAATCCTCTTCGAAAGTTTATTCCTATGTTGAACTGCCTACGTGGACACATACTTTGAGGTCGCACGGGCGTTTCAAACTGACTACGGTCGAAATTCGAGTCCTGAGCTTCTCTCCAAGCCCTACCTCTCGGGGCGAGGGGGGCGGAATGGCAAATCCACTCTCCGTTGGTTCCCGGCCAGACACCTTACTTAATAGTTCTACAGAGCTTAACCGCGGCGCTGGGATGAGGAGGCCCGGGAGGGGCGGGGCTCCCGGCGTCCTCCGTTAGGCGGTTTTTTTGGCTGCTCTTTTAACCGGATCCCCTGCGGGAGGATCGGGAGAGGAGGCTGTGGGAGCCTGGAAGTCTCCCCCGAGGGGTGCCCACCATAAAGAGGTAGGCCTGAGGTGGGCGCTGGGCTCCCGGCGTCGACCCCGAGGAAGAGGCTTGGGAGCGCGCCTGGCGGGGGAACCACATTACCCAGAAGGCAGCGGCCGGCCTGGGGGCGGGACTTCCGGCTCCCTCGTGGTGGCGTCACGCGCCCGGCGGCGGCGCCCGCGCCTCGGCGGTCGGGCCTCGGTAACCGGGGTCCCCGGCGCCCGCAGCCCCCGACGCGGGCCTGGGCCTGGGGCTCACCGGCCGAGCCCGAGGGGCCCGCGCGGGCCGCCCGCCGCTGCCCTGGCCACCGCGTCCCTGGATGGCGGCGCCCGCGCGCCCGGCGCAGGTGAGCGGACGCGGCTTTGGGAAGGGCCGCTGCGCTGCGGGGCCGGAGCGGGCTCCTGGGAGAGCTGGGACCAAAAGGTCACCGAGGACGTGTCTTTGTCGTTTGTTGATGGCGAGTGGCGCCGGATGACCACTGACTCTCTTTTCTGGCGTGGCAGGTGCTCAGTCAGTGGCGAGAGTACGGATGATGCTGTCTTCCAGGGCCTCCCAGCCCGCTTGCAATGAATCCAACCCACCCTCCAGCACCAAGGCCTGCGGGTGCCTAGCCCTTCTACCCTGGCCGACCTCTCCGACCTTGTCTCCATCCCTTCTTACCTGGCTCACTGATCTCCAGACACCCCCAACTGACCATGCTGAGTTCTCTTCCATCTTCCGGCCTCCGGGGCAGAGATGACCTTACGCATCTTTCTCATCTCTGATTAGATGCCATGCTTTTGAGAGACCTTCCCTAACAGTCCGGGCTAAAGCAACTCCTTAACCCCTTGCCCATGGTCTGGCCTTGTTGTGTGTAGGGAATCTGGCAAAAAAAAAAAAAAAAAAAAAATTTTTTTAAAGCTGCTGGGTTGAATTTTTCAAGTATGTTTTTGAGACAGAGAGAAAAAATAACAATCATAACCAAATTATGATTGTTAATAGCTGGCTTTTTGAGCCCTTGTTATGACCTGACTAACAGACATATATCATTTAATCCTCAACTTCTTAGAGTTAGGCCCTATTATTATCAGTGTTTTATGCAGAGGCACTTAAGGCTCAGAGAGATTCACTTATTTGCGTAAGTTCATGCAGTTCTTAAGTAGCACCAGCTAATCTGCTGACCACCTGTGTGTTTTTACCCCCTGCTCTCTCCACAGAGGGATAGTGAGGTCTGGACGTGACACCTGGTTCCAGCAGGTGGTCTTGGGCATGAGGAGAGGAGGCATTCTGGGCAGAGGGAACTGAATTCTGTGGGCAGAGGCAAAGTATGTTGGTGTTCAAGGAGTCCCCAGAAGGCCTGGCAGGTGCCGTGGTTCTGCGTCTCCTGAGACATGTCCTGAGAGGGTGAGATTGTGTGGTCCTTTTGTGGATGTTCATCCCACCAGAAATGACATTGTGGCCAGTCCAAGGCCCGTGTTGTCCTCTGCCACTCCTCTTTCCTGGTCCTGAAGTGTCCTGGCCTCAAGGACACATGCTATCAAGACTCAGGAAGGAAAAAGAGGCTGGTGGTTCATTGTGGACCCTCCCTCGGAACCTGTGAGGCCCAAAAGAAGCCAATGCTGCCAGGAACTGGACCTTCCCTAGGCAGTTGCCACCCCTATGGGTGCCTGTCCTGTGATGTGGGTGATGACACTCTGCTCCTCTGCCCAGGTCCATGGAAATATATTCAGGGTTGCTGAAATAGATTTAACAGGAAAAATTAGTGGAACTCCTTCCCAATCTCATTACTATGACTCTTCTGTGGTGATGGAGGAATGTCGGGGCTACAAAATTAGATCCTCGACCAGAGGAACGTGTGTTCAGATCTGCCTCTGCTTGCAAGGCATGTGACTGGTGAATTGGTGGAGCTCCCTTGTGCTCAGGTCTCTGTTACGTGGAGATGAAAATGGTGTTTACCTTACAGGCTATGACCAGACACCTGAATATTTCTTTTATGGATATTTTTATTTTCAAATTCTCACAGCTATTAATGATAAAGTGGGATAAATTATTATATTGACCTGGAAATTGAGGCTCAGAGAAATGAAGTGACGTTTCCAAGGTTATATAGCAAGTAAGTGTTGATTTCAAGAGTTTGTATTCAAACCCTAAGATCTGACTTCAGAGCTGCGGACTTCTAGTTGCTTCAGAATGGCAGGTGAAGCCCTCAGGGTGAGCAGAGCCCACAGTGAGGAAGTGAGGACCAGTGAAGCTCGCAGCGTCGTCACCAACCTCCTCTTCTGACACCCGCATTTCAGAGTCCATGCTGGGCTGTCATTGTCTTGTGTCGTTCTCTGACAGCCTCTCTCCTACATAGGAGGCTTTTCTCTCCTGCTCTGTTGTAGTCTCTCCAAGGCAGCATCTGCACACAGCGAGATCCTCAGGATGTGCTTGGTGACTTGGGCCTTGAGTCTCTCTGCACCTTTACCAGTGGCACAGAGACATGCTCTAATTTCATCCAACAGCCCAAGACCAACACTACTGCTTTTCTTTTTTTTTTTTTTTTCACTTTCCAGGTATTGGTGACCTTTGAGGATGTGGCTGTGACTTTCACCTCAGAGGAGTGGGGACAGCTGGATCTGGCCCAGAGGACCCTGTACCAGGAAGTAATGCTGGAGACCTGTGGATTCCTGGTCTCTCTGGGTAAGGCCTCACCACTCCACCATGTGGGAGACCCACAGTCTCCTTCTTCATTCCACAACTCTTGCTCTAGCCCTGGCTGGTTGAGAAAATCCATACAGCCCACCCTCCATCTTTCCCACCTTCTAGTCTTACCTCTTGCTGTCTGATCTCCTTGTTTCCCAATCAGGGATTAATGGGAAGAAACATATTTCCCCTCAAAATGGCTCACAGCCAAAGAAGAATAATTTGTTGGATGGAAAAGGAGATGTCTAAAAGGCCCCATGAGGGACAGATATAGGAACTGAGAGAAACTGAATAATATGCCTTGACTTCCAGGTTTCTAGTCCTTGCTTCTCTCTGTGGGTCTGCTCGGGGCCCTGTCTTTTCACATTGACCTTTTTTGCCTTAGCGAGTTTATGGCAGGTATTGGCAACCCCAGTCCTTATTCCTTGAGGCTTCCAGATTTCTTTTCTCTACTTCTCTATTTCTCTGCAGCTGTTCTCTGGGGTGTCTGTAAGGCCAGAAGTGGCCACCCAAGTCCACATTTCCCTAAACCTCTCTCCCCACTGCTTAATATAGGCTCAGTCTAAGGCCCCTGTTCAGAGGAGAATATGCCTGGCCCAGCTTAGGGGGGTCCAGCTAGTAGGAGCTGTGGGTGATGAGCTGTTCTTGAGGAGGCACTTGCCATCAATGCTACTTAGTATTGTTCTAAACAGTATGGTCTCAGAGGTTTCTTTATTCTCTCATGTCTTCATGATCACCTCTTGTTTCCTAAGGCCAAGGCATGAGAAATCAGCTTAGAGCAGTGCTTCTCAATAGGCAGTGGTTTTGCTCCAGGACAATTTGGCAATGTCTGGATGAATTTTTTATCTTCCTACTTGGGATGAGAATACCACTAGCATCTAGTGGAAAGAGGCCAGGAATGCTGCTAGTCCTTGTAGTGCACAGAACATTGTTGAGAAAAAGTCTGGGTTTCATGCTGCGTCTTTAACGTTCACCAACTGTTGCTAGTTCCCTTTTTCAGCAGAGGGAACAGCCTCTGGCTCACAGCCCTGAGCAGACTGCATGCGCTATCTGGTATTTAATAGGGTTGTTCTGATTTCATTGTTATAATTTCATATAAACCTTCCATCAAGGCAAGTACCTCCAGTTTTCCAGATTTCCCATTTACCAGGGCAATAAAACATTCCCTTTTTGGAGAAATATAAGTAATAAAGAAAACAGTTAATAGTTATCCCAGCCAAGGTCCCCTGAGCACTGACCATGTGCGCAGCCTGTTCCAGGCACCTCTCTTGCCCCACGCCTGGGCTTCTCATGGCATCCCCACCACGGTCAGTGTAAGGGAACTACAGCTAGTGCAGCGAGTGCTCTAGGCAAAGTGCATCAATTTAGAAGACACACCTTCATTTGGAGCTGCTGTCTTCTGCATTTTTTAGCATAACAAGTTCTTTCTTTTGGGGAGTGTGGTAGGAGCGAATGATATTTGATGTTTGCATAAATGTCTAAATTTGGCCAAGTCACTGGAAAGGATTCCCAACTATTTTTTTTTTTTAGTGTCTCATGAAATGCTGATGTCAGAATCACCAAGCCCTTCCCTATGCCACTTTTTTGCTGAAGATTAAATCCTCCTGCTCACCTTTCCTACCCACTCCCATGGACCACTTTGAAGCTGCCAGCCTCACATAGAGCTGTAAGCTGTTTCTTCCTTATTGTAGCAGTTGGGAGACCAGGGTCTGTAACCAGACCACCTGTTGCTCCCTCCCAGCTCTGTTTCTTATGAGTTGTGTGGCCCTGGGTAAGTTTCTGAACCTTTCTGCCTCCGCTTTCTCATGCGTAAAATGGGGTAATGAGTATCTATTTCTCAGGGATGTTGGGCGGCTATCAGGATGATGTAGGGAAAGGGCTCAGGACAAGGCCTGCTGTGCAGTTGGCAGTTGGCATCCTACTTCCATCAATGCTGCTATTGATATTGTCACCATTGTGCTTGGACTCCGCCCCTTCTGGAGCAGTGTTGCATGGCTGAGTCATTAAAATAGCACAAAGGTGTATGTGGGTTTCCATCTTAGCTCCACCACTCACCAGTTAGTGCTTTTCAGCCAGCCACTTTATCTGCCTGAGTCTCAGTCAGTTCATCTATAAAATGGTGCCCATCTTAGTTCATACCATAGGGATTGCTGTGAGGAAATCCTAAAATTAAATCATCATTTAGTGCAGGGGCTGCAGGAGGAACAATAAAAAAAAACTTTGCTTAAGTTCTTAAAAAAAGACTTGGCTCAATGAAGACACATACCTTGTTCCTGAATTAAATATTTTATATATGTCAGTACTTCTCTAAATTAGACCATAAATGTGACTCCGTTTTTAAAAAATAATCCCCTGCCCCTCGAAATGACTCCTCCATCTGTTTGCTCATTATTTGGGCTCGTTGTCTCCTCATTTTTTGCTTGTTGTCTGTTTGTTTTTTTTCTTTAGGAGGCACTGGGAACCGAACCCGGGACCTCCCATGTGGGAGGCACGTGCTCAACTGCTTGAGCCACATCCGCTCCCCTGTAATTCAGTTTGTAAATGGTGCATTAAAAATGTTTAGGTAGGGTTTAGGTCACCAGGTGAAGGCTGCACACCACCCACAAGAGAGAGGGACAGAAGAGGGAAATCGCAACTACAGAACTGTGAGTTGCAAGTAGCAGCTTCTGCTGCTGCTGGCACCCTCCCCCACACTCTTCAGAATTCTCGGGCCCCTGGGCCTGCGACCACAGACAAAGGGGGCTTCAGGGATCTGCCACTCCCGGAAAGGGGAGAGAGAGGGACACAGCCTTAGGCTGACTCAGATTTGGACCTGAAATTTGGGCTGCAGAGCCCCACGGACCCTTCCACACGGTGGTTTGCCCTGGGAGCCTGGAAAGGACCCTTCCACACAGCAGTTTACCCTGGGGGCCTGGAAAGGACTGGAGAAATCCTATCCTCGCAACCTCCCTCTCTTCTAGCCTGCACTAATTGTTGAGGACACCATGGGAGAGGGGAGAGAGAGCCTGGGGCTGACCCTGCTTTGGACTCCCAGGTTTGGTCTGCCCTGTCCCGAGAGCCCTTCCAGGCTGGGTGGGGCTGCGCCATTGTTTGCCTTGGAGCCTGCAAGGGGCTAAAGATATACAAACCTCCCAATCTCTTCCTCTACTAACAGGGACTGATTGTTGAGGACTCAGAAGGGAGTGGAAATATTTCCTAGCTGGGAAAAGGGGGGCGCGATAAGAGAAGTCTGGAGAACTGTCTCAGAAAGTTTGAATCACAGGTCTCCGAGCCCCCAGACAGGAAGCTCTATCGCATTGATCTGGTCTGTGTCACAAAAAATACGCTCTGACCAGGCATTGAATTGAGAGCTGCCAACAAGCGCCATCTCCTGGCAGACAAAGGAAGTACACATAAGAAAATTAAGTAAGAGAGGCTTTTCCTGGCCTCTATAGCCTCCCTGCCCAAGGCCCTAGGAAACTACTCTACAACCAATTACTGGGTCCAGTGCCCACTTTTGAGCAACTAGCAGAACAATCCTAACAAATCAAGGTTGAGCCAAAAATCAAAGAGCTGTGGTAACTCACAGCCTCCTGCCACTAAAACCCCATAAAAGAGAAAGAGATAGAGCATCTAAGTAAAATACAAACTAACCAAATGCCTGAGCACCAGCAAAAAATTACTGGCCATACTAAGAAAATAGAAGACATGGCCCAAGAAAAGGAATACAGCAAAGTCCCAGAAGAGATGAAGAATTTGAGAGAACTAATCAGTGAGATGAGCACACATTTCCAAAATCAAATTAATGAGATGAAAGAGAATATAGTGAAAGAGATCAATGACATCAAGAAGTCATTGCGTGAACGTAAAGAAGAATTTGAAATCATGAACAGAAAAGTAACGGAGTTCATGGGAATGAAAGATAAAATAGGTGGAGTAAAAAATACATTTGAAGCATACAGTAGCAGAATCGAAATGATAGAAGAAAGAATAAGTGATACCGAAGGCAGAGCAGCTAAAATTGAAGAGAGAAAAGAACAGAGAGAGAAAAGAATGGAAAAAATTGAGCAGGGGCTCAGAGAGTTGAATGACGAAACAAAACACAAGAACATACGTGTCATTGGTGTTCCAGAAGGAGAAGAGAAAGGAAAAGGGGCAGAAAGAGTATTTGAGGAAATAATAGCTGAAAATTTCCCAACTCTCACGAAAGAAATGAACTTTCGTGTCCAAGAAGCAAACCGTACCCCAATAAGAATAAATCCAAATAGACCTACGCCAAGACACATATTATTCAGAATGTCAAATGTAAAAGATAAAGAGAAAATGCTCAGAGCAGCAACAGAGAAGCAAACGATCACGTACAAAGGACGTCCAGTAAGACTTTGTGCAGATTTCTCTTCAGAAACCATGGAGGTGAGAAGACAGTGGTATGATACAATTAGGAAACTGAAAGAGAAAAACTGCCAGCCGAGAATTCTTTATCCAGCAAATCTGTCCTTCAAATATGAAGGTGAATATAAAGTATTCACAAACAAACAGAAACGAAGAGAGTTTGCAAAATAGAATCCACCTTTGCAGGAAATATTAAAGGAAGCCTTAGAACCTGAAAGAAAAAGACAGGAGAGAGAGGCTTGGAGGAGAGTATAGAAGAAAGAAAAGCAGAAAGGATAACCAAAAGAGTGAAAAGAAAGACAAAAATAAGATGACATATGAAAACCAAAGAATAAAATGGAGGAAATAAATAGTGCATTTTCAGTAATATCATTGAATGTGAATGGATTAAAT